>JAQQPU010011358.1:0-21060 GCA_029168905.1 Artemia sp. Kazakhstan ARC1039 | reverse complement strand
ATTTTAGGTGTCAGTTTCGTGATCAGCAGATAGGAAAACCCCAGAAAACACATTTCAAACTGATTTCTACCCCTGACTTCAATTGTCCCTTTTCTTCCCCTCTTTCCCCCTTTTCCCCCGTTATGGTGGGGCTCATGTTCTTTATTTCATTTTAGATGTCAGTTTCGGGATCAGTAGATAGAAAGACCCCAGAAAACATATTTCAAAGTGCTTTCTACCCCTACCCTGTATTTTTAAATTTTTTCCCCTCTTCCCCCTGTTCCCCCTGATTTCCGTAGTACTTTTATTCTATACTGAATTTAAGATGTCAGTTTCGTGATCAGCGTATGGGAGAGCCCCAGAAAACTCACTTTGAACTATTTTCTGGGCATGTTCGGCATTTTTCCCAATTTCCCCCGCATTTCCCCTGTTTTTCGGGTACTCGCCCGACTCGGATTTATGGGGACCTTTAGTATGTTGTACAGAATTTTTTTCTGATCATTTTGGTACCATATTCGTTTATATTGCAATTTTGTCCGGGTCAAACCCTAAAAGTCCTGGACTAAAGGGCATTAAGACCAATTTAGTCGTGTACGACTTAGCATTTTTTGCCAAGAGTATTCCAATGGTTTTGTCAGATTTGATGTTGGGGAAGTAATTTTTCAAAAACGGTATTATCTCCACTCTTGCCTGCAAAAAAACTAAATCAATGGACACTTACTTCACAAAAAAAGCACCGCTTTCCGTATCTGGAGAACATTAAATTCAAAAACTTAGTGCGTTTGCGCCAACCGTTCCATCTCTGGTTCTATCTTTTTTTTTCCTCTTAGCCTATGGGATTCGGCGAGTGACATCAATTGGAGAAGCACAGTGGAATTCCCCTTCCCCTCCCAGATTTTGGAAAATGCCTCTTTTCAGGTTTTTTTTTATTTTAAATACTTTTTTTCCATTTTTATCGAAAAAAGAAAAACGACAAATTTATCCTCCCCCTACATATTGAAAATGTATTCTTGCACCCATCCCCAAATTTCCGTGAGTTGACGTCGCTAGAATTTGCCACACAAAAAGTACAAAAACGTTGTATACAAAACCTTAAGGACACACACACACACACAAAAAAAAAAATCGAACGTGGTCCACCTTATGTGGACTGATTTTTCATGTTTCGATTTTTCAAAACGCAAGTAATAGGCAAAATGTATAAACACAGCAGCTCCAAAAAGCCAAAATGTTTGTGAGGAAGGGCCCAGACGCCCCTCTGCCCCTTTTTAAATGCCTGTCATGAAAATGCTTTGTTTCTTCTTAAGCTTTTCCAGGTTGCTTGACTCTAATATTTAATTCAAGCTGATTTCATAAGATTTTTTTTTGGGTGGGGGGGCACACATTATGTGTGTCATCGAATATACAATACATATCCAAATTTCGATTTAGTTTTATTTGCCATTAATTTAGGGCAGCTGCTTGAGCAGGCCTGGATTTACCAATAAGTCCACTTGGCGCGAGCCTAGGGACGCACAATGCCAAGGGGAGCAATAAATTATCACTGAGTGATCTTTTTTTTAACAAAAACTGGACTGATTTGATTTATCGCCAAAATCGTGCTGCCTATTCACATAAAAGTTATTTTTAAAAAATTCCGTGCTGCCACAGGAATTCCGGGGCCCCTAACAAACTGTCAGATGTCTCCCAAGAATGGTAGCTGAGAGTTCTGTATCATCCCTCTATTTCATTACTTTTGGCTAATCAATTGCGTCCCGTTCAGTGGTTCCACTATCCCCGAATTTTTGGGGATTTTCCCAAAAATCTCGTAAAAACGGAGCGGCAAAAGGCTTGGGGCTAGAAAAGTCAAAGCTTTAAATTCAACCCTGTGCAAGAGCACAACGGCGTATCTAAGCGTTCTACTAGATCCTTCGGTCACAAGTGTCCTGTCTATGTTCCAAAAATGTATAACTGTATCGTAATCCTCTACCCTGTTCTTAAAACGAACAGAAATTATTATGTGTCGAAAGGGGGATCAACATCTTGCTATTTACGCTAAAAATTTTTAGTACGGTACTTTTAAAAATGCTTTTTATTGTTCTAATTAAACGGCCTTTGTGTTTCAGGAATCGTTCTTAAGGAACTGGGACAAAATTCAGTCTTTAGCGTGGTGTTGAGGAGGGGGCAACCCCCTCATATACGTAAAAATTTTTGTTCGTTTTAAATTTTAATGTTGCTCCTTCCATTCATTTGAAAAAAACTTACTTTTTTAAATGTAATTTCTGATTATTTTTTAAATAATGCTAGAAAATCCGGCCCCACCTCCACGGAGAAATCTCCTTCCCTACGGTAATATCCTCTAAACAATATAATCCCGGTGATAATTTACCCCGAACATTTACCCTTAACAACTCCACGCGTATAAAATTGAGACGGAAAAGAGAAAGCAAGACAAATAAAAATACTTTTTTAAAGGAATTCTGGCAAATTCTTCCAGTGTAAAATTTCCCCAGACAAGTTCACCCCCTGGAAAATTTCCTCTCCATGGAAAGTTTCCCCGTGGAAAACTCCCCAGCAGAAAATTTGTCCCCCCCCCCCCCCACCCGAAAATGTATGCATAGTTCCCAATAACAAATACTATGCGTAAATGATGGGCAAATTTTATTACTTAAAGACCTTTCTCGTGGAACTGTGGGGGTCATGTTATATCCAAAGGCATAGTTATTCGGCCTTTCAACTAGGATGAACAAAACGGCTATTTCAAAATTTTGATTGGACAATTTGAGAAAAAGGGGCGGGTGAGGGAACCTAGTTGCCCTCCAATCTTTTTGGTGACTTAAAAAGGGCATTAGAAAATTTAATTTCCGTTTGAATAATCCCTCTCCCAATAATCTAGGACCACTGGGTCCATACGATCACCACCGGAAAAAAAACAAATAAAGACGCATCCGTGATCTTTCTTCCAGTAAAAAAATAAAAATTCCACATTCTTGACAATAGGAGGGTGAAACCTCTGAAACAAGGTTCTCTGATACGCTGAATGTGATTATGTGATTTTCATTAAAATTCTTCCACTTTTATGGGGAGTTTCCCCCTTTTTTGAAAATCAAGAAAATTTCCTCAGGCTCGTAGGCTTTGATGTGTAACACTAAACTTAATGGAACTTATATATTTGGAATCAGCATAATAAGCCAGTTCTTTTGATATCGGAATAAAAATCCGTTTTTTAGAGTTTCGGTTACTATTGAGCCGCGTCGCTCCTTACTTACAGTTCGTTACCACGAATTGTTTGATTACATGGGGGTTTTTACATCTTGAAATAATTGCCCTTTATTTTATGTTTCTTTGGGACTTTGGATATGAGGAGCACCGCATTAAGGATATTTTATTGACGTCAAAATTCTGAATAATAAAGCTTTAGCCCAGTTTATACTAGTTTTATTTTTATATTATTTATATTTATATTTATATTTATATTATATTATATTTATATTTATATTTATATTTATATTTATATTATTATATTTATATTTATAGTATATTTATATTACTAGTTTTTATTTATATTATTAGTTTATACTAGTTTTATTTCTGTCCCCTTTTACTTAGAAGCCTGTTCAAAAAGTCTTCAGATTTTAAAAAATAGAGCTACAAGCAGTGACTACTAGAGTAAGTCAATAAGTCAAAATCAACTAAATTTAACTAGTCTAAATTGGTGTTATTGAAACTTTAAAAACTGAAATTTTACCTACATTCAATTACTTATAGCTTAATCTCTTTAACTTGTTGACAGCCATACATAAAAAAAGAAACAAAAGGGGAAAACTCACTCCCCATTTAGAACAGAGGAAATCATCCGATACTACAAACGGAAATGTTGCCTTAGGCGAGAATAATGAGGAAAGGGGATTACCTCCCTTTCTATGGTGTAATGAAGTCCTCGGTTCCGGTCCATAAAGTTAAAAGAAATCATTTGGGGTTTTGTTATCGCTGCAGGGGAGTTCCGCCCGATTATGTCACCGCATGCAGTGCACGTTTACATCCTTCTTTTTTTAATTTAATTAACTTAATGGTTTAAAAGTAGGCACATGCGTTTAGAATGTGCCTACAGCCTAGTGTATATATAAATAGCTTAAATGACAGATGTTCAAGATTTAAGTGCATTAAGACTAAAATTGAATTTGTCACCAGTTTCTAAGTTCTGTCAAAGAATGCACTATTTCATATTACAGCAATATCATGTTAGAAGAATAGTAGGACATTTTTTATGGAAAGGCCACTGGAAAAGCCATGCTAGTGGAGTGGTTAACACGCTAGATTTGAAATCCTTTGTTTGTGAAGACAGGGTTCGAGTCCTGGTGTCGCCCGTTATTAGGTTTGGAACGGGGGTTAGTGGCGTGACTCTGTAAGTTCAACCAGAATTGACCCAGCTCTAAGTGCGTACCTGGACAATAAACAGGAAATGTGTGAAGAAGCACAGGATGGCTGCCCTCCACTGTACTTTCTGGCTGAAGGGCCATGAAACGGAGATGAGCACCATCGGTAGGGACTGTAAAGTCTAGTATCGTATTCATTGCCCTTTTTTCACCTTAAAAAGCAAGGAATGCGCGGATTATTGTCTTAATTTATATGTGCTAGCGATGGCTTTCCATGAAAAAACCTTAGATTGTTCTTTATCTCAAAAGTGACTAAAGTCAATAAAAAATATCTTGAGAAAATGTGGATATTTTCGAGAAATTTGAAATCTTTTATGTTCTTAACTTTACGTGATCATATTTTTTTTTTTAGCGTGTATGTCATTGGTTGACATACTAAGCGTTGGGCAACAAAATTCAACCCCATTTCTTATTAATCGATATATTTAACAGTAATAAGGGAAGAAGATATAAAAAAAAAAGTTGGAAAAATTTCTTGGAGGTATACATTTTCAAAATAAATCAAGTTTTTTTACGATTTTCCAAGGAAATCCTTGTAAACAAAAAAGTAATTAACAGAAACGAACTGAATAATAGATAACAATTAACTTTTTGGTACCATGATTGACAAAAACTTGGTTACAAAAATCTGAAAAAAAATATGTGAGCAATATATCTTATACTGCAGCCCCTCAAAAAATATCTCTCTAATTTGGCCCTGAAGATTCAGAACACAGCTACCATTGATGATAACTAATGTTTAGTATCATTTCGTTCCAGAACACAAGATAATAAAACAACTTGGTCAGTTTATATGGTCAGTATTGTTATTATTTTTATTATTATTATAGTATTATTAGTGCCGAAACAACTAAGATGTTAAAAGCTTGGCCTTACTAGGAGGACATAGGGGGTAGAACTTGTAGTTATGAGCTATTTTCGGAGCAAGGTAATAACCAATATCTAACTAAAATTAATGATGATTGGCTTCTGGAGCACAGCAGTAATCACATATGTTTAAACTGAATTACACCAACAGTGAAGAAAGATTTTGACGCTTTGTAATAAGTTTTCTTTTAAAATGTAGGCCTACGTTTCAAATGTAAGCTATTATACACAAATGGCGGGAAAGGCGACATCACAGAAGAAGAGCGAATGGAATTCTGTCTATTTTGGAAAACAAATTTTTTTTTATAGATTTATATAAACACCACCTCCGCTCGTTTCAGTGGTGACAACTCTAACAAAAATTACCTTAAACCTTAAACGTTACCTCAGGGTAATATCCAGGATTTTTTTCGGGTGGGGGGGGTTACAAAAAACACATAAAATTTTTATATTCATTTTTACATTCTTAGGAGTCGGAAAAACATTTCTTGGGAGGGAGGAGGGTTAAAACCCTTCGATATGGCCTCGCGTCACCTACAATCCTTTTTTAAAAGAATAAATAGCAACCGAACACACTTCACACCACCATATTTTACATAAATGAAACAATACATAAAAATGAAATTGCCTTTCCCTTAATAAAGGGTGTCCTACAACCACAGGAAGCCCTTCTCACGGTGACCTTTCTTACTGTTTCAAATCTTTTCTAAATGGTAGCCCGTCACGCCTCCCACACGGAGACTTATTCGATAAATCTGCGTCCACATGATGTTTTGCACGATTTTAAACTGGAGGTATTTGAAAAGAATACAGATATCAGAATGTTAGGAGCATCAAAATATTTTAAGTATCTTAGAATAATGAGATATTGTTAATATCTTAAAGTCAGCAGGTCACAGAACAATGTATGATGCATGTATTTAAAATTTCTCTGTGTTACGCATTTTTTTTCAAATTTAGGCCAACCGAAAAATGTTCTCCCTCCGTTAAATAAATAACTGTTTACATATCATGGCTAATGGATGATGAATAGAAAAAAAAAACAAAATAGTTTATATATAATAGGATCATTAAATCCTTTTAGACAAAGTAATCAGGGCCGTAGAAAGACTTTTTTTAAAGGGTGGGGGGTACAAATTAATTTTTATAAACGCGTCAAAAATTTGTTTTATATGCATTTTCGTTACGTTTCTGCGTGTAGGACAATTTTTTAGGGTTGGGGGTTCAAACCCCTTACCTCTTCTGGATACGCACCTGGAAGTGATATTATAAATGTTGGGCGTTAAACAAAATTTTTAGGCTATGCCACCTTACAGAAAAACGGAACAAAATAACGGCTCAGATTTACATAATTGGTGCTCTCTCGATAGCAGCACATTACATCCACTGCAAATCATTGTAATAAGGTAGATGACAAACAATATTTGAGCCACATAGTTGTCCAAATCCATAATAAGGATGGGTCATCTGATCAGTTGATAAATACCATTAGAATGCAACAAGTATTCTGACAGATGACATCCTGGTATCGAGAGAGAAGCCGCAATGGATCATCCTAGTGTCAACATAAACACTCACCAGAGATGAGTGATGAACAGGAAGGTCCCAGTTAAGAGTGATGAGTGACTGAGGATACACCCTTCACCTTTATTGTTTTAGCGGCAAAATCTGTAGAGAGAATAAACATTGGTTCGACACACGCTTTTTTTGGTACTTTCGCATTATCAGGGCCTCTCTAAAAACTCAAGTTTGGTGAATGCTAATGAAATAAAATAGGATGACTATATAATAGTTTAGAAACAAACTTGGGCTATATATTTGCATATTTCGGGGAGTGGGTGGGGGCAAAGCATAGCATATATTAAAGGCGTAACCTAACCTAGGTACCTCCCCCCCCCCCCAAAAAAAAGAACCACACTTTAAATATCTTAAAACCACGGTATACAATGTGCGGTGTATTGAATTATCTTGTAAAAACGGGTTTTTCATTGCGTCTTTCCCGTTTGACTGTAGCATCTTTTGTTGGACTTCTTTAGAGGGGCCGTGATAATGCGAAAATACCCTTTTTTACTGGGCTCTCAGATTGCTTGGCAGAATGCATAAAAAAACATGGTATTTCTTCCAACTTAACACATTTTATTTATCTAAAAGAAAAACAGGTAATCCCCGCAAGATATTTTTTTTTTAAATAGACGAATTTACTAAATTTTTACAATAAAAAATCCAATCAGCACCCATAGGTTAAGTAAGAGGGTAAACTGAGTGTTTGCTTCCTCCTCCACCCCATAGCCAGAGTTAGGTTTTTTCTCATAGGGAGGAGGCAAATGTAGACTTTGTCGCACCATCATTACTATAAATATTGTAATTTTTCCCAAAAATATTAAAATTTAAGCTTGTTTAGCCGCCCCTGGGGCGTGACAACCAAGGTGCTTGCCCCTCCAAGATCCGGCCCTGCCTCCCTTCCCAGGACCAGAAATAGAAGATTTCAAAGTTGTTGGGGTTTCCTAAAGGTTTCTTGTCATTGTCTAGTTTTTGTCGTTGTTTGTGCAAATTTGATCAATTCAATCTCAGGCTGCATTTAATTCTAACTTTTGCACAGCTGTTTTTTTTCGTATGCCAATTTATCTCATTGCAACTTACTCTATTATTTACAACTAATATGCATCATATAGAATTTACTAAAGCAAGCAATTCATTTTCTTATTTAAATTACGATAAAAGAAAATCTGTGGATGGACCTGAGATGAACATATGCGAGGAAATTTTTTAAGGACAGAGATTTGGACAAAGGGCGGGGTTAAAGAGTCCCTAATCTAAGTAACCCTAACGAACTAAACTAGAAAACCTCAGGGACTTACTTTATTTTTGACTTCAAAAAGAAGCTGGCTGCGTGCCTAGAGAATTTTTTGATGAACTTATATACCTTTCGTCAATAATTCAGTAAAGAAGACTAAGCTTGATTCAATAATAGTAATAATATTGCCAATAGTAATAATAATAAGTTGGGTATGATAAACATAAACGTTGTAATTATAACACAATTAGTAATACCTAGGGAAATAAAAGTTCAGTAATTTTCTTTTTTTCATGAACCTCAGTACTTGCAAGAGTTGCTATCCAACATATATAGTAGGTAAGTACGAAGGGGCGGACCCAGGATTTTTTAAGGGGGGGATATGTTGATCCGATAAACTTGCGTTAGGAGCAATTTTAATTAACGCAAACTTGAGTTAATTAAGTAAATTAAACAACTTTAGACTACGCTAGGGGGCGCCGCCTCGCCCCCCTGGATCCACCACTGCAAGTACGGTAGTAAAAAATTCAAAATGATGAGTTAAAAACATTTGAAATTTGTAGTATTCCCTATAAGACTAAAAAAGCGGTGAGATAGGGAACAAAATTGAAAATTAAAGCAGTGGCCTAGATTATATTTACACACAGAAGTAAGAAAGAGAAAAAATAGGAGGTCAATCCTTGATTGAATCATGAATCACCTGAATTCAGAATATGAGCGGCATTTTTTTTTATATTAATAATCACTATAACATATCTTTCTTGTTCTTTAAATGCATGTGAATGTCACTTTATTCACATGAAAAATGTTTTGTCTTCAAAATTGAGGCTCTATAGCATAGTCAGTCAAAGGGTGCAGGTCCTGTTAATGACTCACCAACAAATGTCATGCCCCATTGGTGAGGCTGGCGCCCCACGTTGGGAATCACGGCCTCGGATATATATGACAAGTTTTTGCGTGAAAGAGTATGTGTCGATTATTACTGAAAGTATGTTTTGTTCTTCCTCCGATAATCTATTTTTGTGTCATTATAGCAATAGTTTCTTGTGACAGGGTGAGTCCAATCACTTAGAGCTTAAATCTTTGAACAGCAGTTTAAACCCAAGAAAATGATAACAGCTTTTGCTTCAGCTTAAATAATAAATCTATAAGAATCTATAACAGTAAGTAGGACGTTCATGTTAGAAGTAGTAAGGCAATGATATATAAAAGGAAAGATAAGGAGTGTCAATAAGTTTTTTTTACCTCAGGCGTCTGAGATACTTTTTAGTAACAGTAGCAGTGAGGAAGTCTGATGTCCCATGCTTAGATCACTAAATTGATGTTTGAAAATAAATCATTGCAGTATCCTAAGGAGTCGAAACTCTTGTCAAAAATTTATAGACTTATGTTTGATTTTTCATAAAATATTTTTTTTTGCTGAACTCAACTATTGAGAAATGGCAAGACAATGTTTTGTTAACTCTTTCCTACCATCAGTACGGTTTATACCAAGTGAATCTGGGGGACTTTTGGGTCCTTATCTTGCCCCAAAATCTCAAGAATTTTCACCTTCTATTCCCAGACATTCCATATGAATAGTTTGTTTTCGGTATTTTTTCTTTTCTAACTTCTGCCCTCCTCCAAAAAGTGCCCCCTTAGAAACCAAAGGTATGTCTTTAATGCATGGGAACAGGCCTACAAATTTGTTGAAATGGCAAAGGGGAGAAAACCCTTAAAAACAACTTTAGGAAAAGCGTCATATTAATTCCCTCCCCCCTAAATTTTAAATTGTTGCCCTTTTTGTCCTTTCTTAACCCCTGTCGGGTAGCCAAGATAAATGGGAAAGATTGGGAATTAATCATAAAATCTATCTTTGGAACTTATATCCCCGTTAATATTTCAGAAAGGATATTCTGAAGATTCACTGGTCCAGATTCCCGGACCTGGGAATTTTTGTAAGAAACCTCTGTTAGCAGTAACGCTGAATTGTTAAGGGGGGGGGGGTTCAGGGATTTCCTTTTTCTTTCAGGTTCCAAATTTCACAGAGGATCACTTATCAAAACTCTGATTTGGACATCTGATTTGGAAGAGATGCTTCCGTTTGAAGACACCTGCACCTTATTGGCTGCAATCGAGCAAAATCTAATATGAATACTACATACCTAGAGCTGGTGTCATGGCTCGCATATTCATTCCCTGATTTACATCTTGCTGTAACTTCCTCTTTCTAGGTCTGCCTTTTTGAGTTGTCCCATTGCCGTTGAAAAAAGGTATCCTTGCTATACCTCCTATCCCTGGTAGTCCATTATGAATATCCCCTTCGTGAATTTCTCCTTCATGAATGTCTTCAGAAAATAATGATTAATTAAGGATGTGCGCTTAAAAAAAAACTGATTTTTTGAAGCTGTAAATCTCATGAGCAAATGTTGTTAGCCCTATTGAACATAAGGATTTTAGGGTACGTGTGTCTTATAGCTACGACACTCAAGTTCAGTGAGAAGTGAAGTTTGATTAATGCTAATGAAATAAAACAAAATATGATGAAAACATAATACATTATCAACAACATTATGAAAACTACAACAAAGAATTATGGAAGGGGGGCCGCCCAGACCACGTTATACTAAATACGTAACCTAAACTAATCTAACCAAAATACCAACTAAATATTTAATTAAAATATAACTACAATGTAATTTCCCACCGAGCCGAAGCTTACTGTCTGGTATAAAGACCATGCAAACCAGTTATTGTCTCATGTTCGCGGTACAAAATTTGAGTACGGTGGCTATAAGACAAAAGTACCGATTTTAGTTTGGCTAAGAAAAAGAGAAGTCTAATTGTACAACAAGAGACGAGGACCATGAAAGTACGGACGGTAGAGTAAAATAAAATAAGACCAGAAAAAAAACTATAGTAAAAAAAACTACTTTCACTGAAGAGTGCATACTAAAATTAACGTCTATGGTATTATATCATTACTACACTGTACTAGGACTCTATATTACAACTCTAAACTATTCTATAGAGTAGTATCATTTATGCTACTCTACTGCTCCTCTACTACTACTAATCTACTACTACTCTACCCTGCTTGTAGTAGATTACTACTCTACTACTTTACTCTGTACTACTACTTTGTAAAGTAGTATCATTTATACTAGCCTAGTCTAATTTTATTGTTGGACATTTCCTTGTTTTTTTTTTTTTTTTTTTTTTTTTTAATCTTTTTTTTTTTTTTTTTTTTTTTTGTTATGTTTATTTATAATTTTTTTTTTTTTTTTTTTAAGAAAAAAAGAGTTTATTCATTAATAATAAACATAACTAAACATGAAGCAAAGCTGGTTTAGGTAGATAATCACCCCACTAGGCCTATATATATATTAACTTATAAAAGGTGACGACAATTAAACACTATTAACAAAACAAGGAACGACAAAAAATCAAATAAAAAACCATTTGGTACCTCCCATCATCAATCCATTAAACAAAAAAAAGATTAAAACAATTTGATTTACTTAATAAATAAAGAAACTGGAGAATTCCTCGCACGTCCTTTTCATAAACCCTAAAGCAATGGTGTTTCAGCAAACCTCTGAACTTACTCGGGTTTGTTTCCTGTAAAATTTTATGTGGCAAAGTATTCCAGGCACTAGAACAAACATGGCGCACAGAAAACTTTGATCGTGTAGTAACTGCTATAGAATTCCTATACTGACTTGAACTCCTTGTATTATGCTCGTGAACACTAGAGACCGGTAAGAAGAGTTCGCTGAAGCACTTTGGCAACAAATTATATTGGTACTTAAGCATAAATAGAGCATTATAAGATACTGGTATTACTATCATTCGTTACTTACTGTGCTTCGCTGTAATGCAACACAGCAACGAGGAGGATAAACATATCCGTGACATAAGCTCCGATTCGTCAAAATCTCTTTAGTTTTTCTATTTCCCCGTTAGTTTAATAGAGTTTCAACGTAAATCACCTTTTTATGCTTTAAAGTCCCTTACCTCGCTCCTCAAAAAAAAAATATTTGGTACTTATGTATTATACCAGAAACACTCGAGAATTTGGATCGCGAAGACAATTATTCGTAAGCGCCTTTAACTGAGCTAATTCACTTGAGTCTTCATTCGTTCATGCACAGGATTCTATACTATTTAGCATAAAATATTGTATAAACACAAACTATTTAGAGACTTGTTATAAAAAAGAATTTTCGGGGGAGGCGGGGGGGCTAAAGCCTTGCAAATGCTGATTTTCTTCAAAAGTTCCATTGTGGGTCCTTTACATCAATATTTAGCGGGAAGTTTAACTCTTAAACCCTTTCCTCTGGAAGAATATATTCTACTACCCCCAATTTTTTTTTCCAAACCTTAAGCGAGGTATTAAGGCAAGAGCTCAGCCCAACTCATGTATAGGATAATTACAAATCGTTAAAGTTTTGATGTCGCTCTTTATTTTCATTTGAAAAATAAACATTTATTTTTAATCGTCTTCGAAGGCGAATGTCTTGGGCATCGATATGTTCAGCGAATCGCTGAGATTACTGTAAATAAAATTTCCGATTGGCAAACGCCCCGCTGGATCCTTACTGAAAAAAAAGGAAAAAAAACTCTATAATTATAAAAATATACTTATTGGTTTTCACGTAAGCATATATGTTGGACAAATTCAACCCAGTAGTTCCCAATAGTCAGTGATCCAGGGACCGTTGTCTTTCAAGGGGTGGCTGACTATCGCTGCAGTTGGTTTGAGGGTGCAAGCTAGGGTAATCGGGGGCGCTGATAACGAATATTAGGGTTCACAACTTCGCACGTGTGTAGAACATGGTCATTTTAGCCTATAAAGTCAAATTTAGCTTTATTTTTTTTATTAACCACAACCTTTATTTTTTATTTAACCTTTATTTAATTTTGAAAACAAGGTTTTTCAGTATACTTTTTCTTAGTTTTGTTTTGGTTTTCCTAAAATTTTTACCTACATAAGTATATTTTTTTATGCTTTATTTGAATTTTCCTTGTCATTACGAGTCAAACAATGGGCCTCTTTTCCAAAAAATCTTAATTCTTGAGCAACTATTTATTTTTTCTCAATAACGTCATAGCTTTCAGAAATTAGCCTCCAATGACCAATTTTTTTTAATTTTTTTAGCTGTTAAAAAAACGCGTTCTTGATAAAAACAAAGTCGAAACTTGAATCTGCAAGAATATATAAGCGTTTGGACAGTAAATCCCCCCCCCAAAAAAGAAAAGTTTCTGAATAGTGGCGTTTTATTCGAAATTTTTCAACACAACCTATAATTTTTATCTCACCAAACGATAGATCACTCTTTTTTTTAACCAGATCAAGTATTTACATTCTATACAACTAATATTTTTAACCAGGAAAAAAAAACAAAAGCCTCATTCTGCGATCGCATGGGCGAATTTGGTTTCCACAGCAATATAAAAAAAGCCCAACACCTTACATATCGGGTTTTAGTTGCATAAAGTACTTAGCCATAAAAGGCTAATTTCTTCTTTATAAGCCAAAATCGTCAAGTTCTACACTAGTGCGAGTATATACACCCCAATATTCGCTTTAAGCTCCTTAGATTACCCCGGAATCCATCCTCAAACCAACTGCGGCTTATGTGAGCCACCCCCTCCCTTATTTATTTTTTTGTAGTAGTAGATACCATCTGGCTTACATAGGCTCACATACGAGCCCCAAGGTGCCGAAGCCGTGTGAACGTGTGGTGCAGAGCCGACTAAGGCTGATTTAAGATACTAGTTTCTTTAATTACCAGCATGGCAGGGGCAATGATCTAATCGGTTAGATCGGGGCAACGGTCACTGATGTAGTAGACGGTAACTGTCATGATCAGCTGAAAGTAAGGTTTAGACGACTGCATTAGCAGTTTAATATCAAAACAAATAAAAAATCAAATATTTAAAACTGAACATGAAACGGTGGCTCAAATCTATTTTTCTTCTTCATCTTCATCTTCGGACTCGTTCTGATTCACATCGGAAAGTAGGCATTTTTGGGGTACAGCTCCACACTTGCATGCGCTGTCACAGAAACCTATTTTGAAGCATATGCAGCACGAGCTGCACCTCGTCTTATCACAGTTACAAAAAGAAAGCGATGCTAGCCCATGCGGCATCACAAAAACTAGGTCTGGCTTCAGTTCATGATCTTCGATTCCACAGCCCATATCGGTGGCCTAAGATAAATCAATACGGGGCTTGTGGCTTTACATCCAAATCAGTGACTGGAACATTCACCTTTTCTAATGAAGTGGAAACGGGATATCAGTTGGTGGTAAACACCGCAAATCCTCCAATCTTGGGTGCAAATGTGCTCGAAGGTCATTCAGACTATTGAAGTTAGTCATACTTCAGCCATACATTTAACCACAAGATGCTTACAGACATTGACTACCATCACTTTGCACAGATGATGACTTCTCTGCAAGGGCTCGAACTTCACACCTAAAGACCCCAACAAAGTTTCCGAAGACTTCACAGCTCAAAAAAAGGGGACCTTTCCAATTCCATACAGAAAGCTTGTGGTGTCACATTCACTCAAGCTGTGGACAAGCGGCAAGGCGTTGCAAAATGTTACTCCTAGTTTTTGTGCTGCAAAAACTGAATAGGTATGCAGTAAGAGGGAAACTTATCCCAGAGCTTCTTGAAGCTGAGACTAGCAAGATACTGGAAGTAGTAAGCAGCTAGTAAGACAATATTAGTATCGTTGGCTTGTATTATCACAAGCGTGCTCTTTCGTCTTGCGGCAACTGTTGTATGGTATAAAACCCGAGTGTCTGCTTCCTCATGGCCAGATGAGAGATCATAATCAACGGAGTCTCCATGGGGAATCAGGGTAACATCTCTATGTCGACTCCTGAAACCTCCAGCGATATGAACCATCAGATGGGTCAAAATTTTGTACTCCCAGAGCTCGAAAACAACTTTCAAGAGTCGACCTTCGGCTGAGCAGCTACTAAGAAACCCGTCCCAGAATGTTGCAACTTTGCTGGGGAAAGTAAACGGGCTGAAAAGATTTCCTCTAGGATCTCCTCTTCTTTCTCGACAGCCAGATGCTTCTTTGAGGTTAAACGAGTAGTTATCATGGGTTCTATCGTCACTAAGACCGTCATACCTGTCACCAACCAAATGGATAGACTGACAAGCTTCGGGTATGCCCCGAAGAATCCCACCGTAAACTCTTATTCCAAAATCTGCTAGCGTCTCATTTTGTTCTGGTCGATAACTCCTTTTGACACTCCTGACATCAACTATATAATTAGATAAAGTAGAGTCTTCAGAAAGCGTATGTGGAATCCTTTTTGGCCATTACTGCAAGCCAGACTGTTGCAGAATGTATTTCAAGGCTGTTGACTTTGTGCCAGTACGTAGCTGAGGATCCCTATGACTTGATGATAATACTGCAAGTGAAGATACCATCTTGGAGATACCACTGTGTTTACGAATTTGACAATAAAAGGCAGAAATCGGGTTATGGACTTGGTAGAGTTGTTTGGAAACCCATTCAAGACGACGAGAACAGAGCTGCACAGCTTTATGACAGGGGATACAGCTCCAGAAGCCGTAGCAAATAGTGTGCTGAGCTTCCGAGACATTGCCTTCGAAGCCATGAGCTCGTATCTCAAAGGGACATCCACGAAAGTAAAAGTTGTCATATTGCCAACTTTCGCCTCTGTTGCCAAAAAAGGAAAAAAGAAACAGCCACAAAAAAAGATTTTGGGGAAACTGAGCTGCTTAAACGAGCTCTGCGTCTTGCAAATTTAACACAAACGTCGTCCCTCTGTAAGCTGCTGAAGTACGAGCTGCAGCCACATCCGGCCTCCCTTGCAGTATCATCACCAAGTCGTAGGGGACCTCAGCTACGTACTGGTACAAAGTCAACAGCCTTGAACTACATTCTGCAACAGTCTGGCTTGCAGTCACGGCCAAGAATGATTCCACATACGCTTTTTGAAAACTCTCCACGATCTGATTATATAGTTGTTGTCATGATGGTCATAAGGTGTTATCGAACAGAACAAAATGAGACGCTAGCAGATTTTGGAATAAGAGTTTAAGATGGGATTCTTAGGAACATACCCGAAGCTTGTCAGTCTATCCATTTGGTTGGTGACAGGTATGTCGGTCTTAGTGTCGATAGAACCCGTGATGACTACACGTTCGACCCCAAAGAAGCATCTGGCTGTCGAGAAAGAAGAGGAGATCCTAGAGGAAATATTTACAGCTCGTTCACTTCCTCCAGCAAAGTTGCAACATTCTGGGGCGGGATTCTCAGTAGTCGCTGAGCCACAGGTCGACTCTTGAAAGTTCTTTTCGAGGTCTTGGAGTACAAAATTTCGACCCGTCTGATGGTTCATCTCGCTGTAGGTTTCGAGAGTCCATATAGGGTTGTTACCGTTATGCCCCATGGAAGCTCCGTTGATGACGATCTCTCGTCTGGCCATGAGGAAGTAGACACTCGGGTGTTATACCAACAGCAGTTGCCGCAAGACGAAAGAGCACACTTGTGATAGCACAAGCCAACGATACTGATATCGTCTTACTAGCTGCATACTACTTCCGGTATCTTGCTAGTCTCAGACTCAAGTAGCTCTGGGTTAAGTCTCCGTCCTACCGTATACCTATTCATACGGCAGCACAAAAACTTGTAGTAACATTTTGAAACGCCTTGCCGCATGTCAAAAGCTTGAGTGAATGTGACACCACAAGTCTTCTGTATGGAATAGGAAAGGTCCATTTTTTTCGAGCTCCAAAGTCTTCGGAAACTTTTCTGGGGTCTTTAGGTAATGAAATTCGAGCCCTTGCAGAGAAGCCATCATCTGTGCAAAGAGATGGTTTAGTCAACGTCTCTAAGCAGCTTGTGGTTACGGTATATGGCAGAAGTACGACTAATTTCAATAGTCTGAATGACCTTCGAGTACATTTGTACCCAAGATTGGAGAATTTCCGGCGTTTACCACTAACTGATATCTCGTTTCTACCACTAATTTGAAAAGTTTCATGTTCCAGTCACTGATTTGGATCCAAATCCACAAGCCCCGTATTGATTTACCTCAGGCTACCGATATGGGCTGGAGAATTGAAGATCATGAACTGAAGCCAGACCTAGTTTTTGCGATGCCGCATGGGCTAGCATCGCTTTCTTTTTGCAACTGTGACAAGACGAGGTGTGGCTCGCACTGCAAATGCTCAAAATAGGTTTCTGTGACAGCACATGCAATTGTGGAGCTAACCCCCAAAAATCCCTACTTTCCGATGTAAATCAGAACGATTCCGAAGACGAAGATGAAGAAGAAAAAGAGGTTTGAGCCACCGTTTCTGTGTAGGTTTCTGTGACAGCACATGCAATTGTGGAGCTAACCCCCAAAAATCCCTACTTTCCGATGTAAATCAGAACGATTCCGAAGACGAAGATGAAGAAGAAAAAGAGGTTTGAGCCACCGTTTCATGTTAAGTTTTAAAAATATTTGATTTTTATTTGTTTTGATATTAAACTGCTAATGCATTCGTCTAAACCTTACTTTCAGCTGATCATGACTGTTAACGTCTACTACATCAGTGGCCGTTGGCCCGATCTAACCAATTGGATCATTGGCCCCTACTATGCTGGGAATTAAAGTAAATAGTATCTTAAATCAGCCTTAGTCTCTCTTAGCCTCTGCACCACACGTTCACACGGCTTCGCCACCTTGGGGCTCGTATATGAGCCTATGTATGCCAGATTGTATATACTACTTTTTTTTTGCCTGGTTTAAAATATTAGTTGTGTAGAATGTAAATACATGCTTTGGTTCAGAAAGAAGCGATCTATTGTTTGATGAGATTAAAATTATAGGTTTTATTGAAAATATTTCGAGTAAAACGCCACTATTTAGAAAATTATCTTTTTTTTGGGGGGGGGGGGGGTTTCTTGTTCAAAAGCTTATATATTCTTGCAGATTCAAGTATCGACTTTGTTTTTAGTAACAGCTTGTGTAAGACATTCTGGTGGTTTGAATGATGTGCAGTTTGATTCGTTTTCGTTTTTTTTAACAGCTAAAAAAAAAAATAAAATAAAACTTGGTCATTGTAGGCGAATTTCTGAAAGCTATGACGTTATATAGAAAAAATAAATAGTTGCTCAAGAATTAAGATTTTATGGAAAAGAGGCATATAGTTTAACTCGTAATGACGACCAAAATTCAAACAAAGCATACAAAAATATACTTATGTTGGCAAAAATTTCAGAAAAAACGAAAAAACTAAGAAAAAGTACATTAAAAAAACTTTTTTTCAAAATTAAATAGGGGTTAACTAAAAAATAAAGGTTTTGGCGAAATACTAAAAATACCAGGTGAAATTAGTCGTTCTTAGGATTTAGAATATGTCAAGTTTTCAGTTTATTTACTGTGTAAAAAAAAAATCAAGAGCGGTATGACGTCGTTGTAGGCCAAGTTTGACTTTATAGGCTAAAATGACCATTTTTTACACGTGTGCAAACTTGTGCACCCCGATATTCGTTAAAAGCGCCCCCGATTACCCTCGAATCCAACCTTAAACCAACTGCGGCTGATGTGAGCCACCCCCTCCCTTTTTTTTAACGATAGCGAATCTTGGATCACCGACTACAACCCATATTCTCAATCTGGCAAGACTCAACCTTAGCCAATTCACATCTATGAAGAAGTCAACTAATAATAAAAATAAACCCACGCAAAACTAGAATCAGTAATAAGTTCACCCGCACAATACACAAAACGAAACAACTTCAATCCGACGATAACTCAATACATACAAAATTCAATCCTTGCGTCCTAAATGTAGAGAGGACACATAATTCTATATGCTCAAAACCTCGAGATTTATGCGGTTTTCCCTAAAGTTTTTCATATATTCCCCCCCCCCTTTTTTACAATTTTCCACTCCCTCTTTCATTTAGTAGGTTCCTGCAAGCAGCACAGACTAGTTAAATCTATAAAAATTCAGCTTCTCAAAACTCAGCCTACACAAAACCTAAACCCTTTGACTTGAAACCATCAATTGCATAGGTATTATTTCATAGAAAAGGAATTATTTGAAAAGATTGTAAATAAGATTGTCCCTGGACCCCAGTCTTGGTTTTAGGTGACCTGGTCATGGGGACAATCAGTATGAAAGATGGATGTGGAAGTACCAAAAGTAGAGAAGGGCTTAAGAGTCTCAAAATGTTGCAGGTGTAGTTTCGAGGGGCCTAGATGATTACGATGACAATTTTATGTACTGTGTTGATTTGTTTTTCTTGGAATATGGTTGTTGAGATGAGTTTTGCCCATTTGTATTATTTTGTTTCATTGAAATTTCCCATTTTTGAATATTGCAAGAGGAAAGTCTCTCTTGGCTGGAGCTTGATGATTTTATGAGAACATTATTTAGGGAGGGCTAGATTGAGGGATGGTCCTTACAGTTCCTCTATGTGCGGACAGATGGGCGAGTCTTTGTGTCATTTTTTAAGGGGATGTAAGGAATTGAGGGAATACCGAGCAGAAATTTGTCATAGTGTTGGGGGGAGGGATTGGAATTTGGACATTTTGAAAAGTGGGTGTTATTTAGATATAAAAAATATTAGAAGGTTCGTCCGGGTAAGTATGAAGCATCGTGGAAAATTTCTTGAATAGTCAGGTCTAGTGTTTTGCCAGTTTGCGTTTTGACGTTGGATTTTTTGCTTGTTTGTTGTGTTTCACCATGGCCGTATAGGGCTTTCATGTGAATAAATCTGTCTATCTATCTATCTATCATTCAGTGAGAACCTGAAACAAAAGTCAAATTTGTGTCCTGATCAATGTGGATGAAATATTGCTTCAAGAAACATTTCCTTTTCAGAACAGAAAAGAAAGAGATGCAAGATGGGAGACAAACTGTAATTTTACCAAGCCCAACAAAGTACAGAAAAATGTATACGTGTAATCATTTCCCGTCGTAAAGTTGGCCGAGTAGCATCAGAAGGAATTGCTGGTCAGATTGCGCTTCTTCGCTCTGTAGGTTGTTACTGCCATTCAAGGCACATTTCGTTTTACCATAAAAAAAACTTATACCCGCAATCTTAAGCAACTTGATGGATGAATACAAATTTGGCAGACTTATCACCAAGAGGGTATCCAGGATTTTTGTTAAGAAGGGGTTATTTTTTCGGGGGGTGCGTTACAAAAACTTTTAAAAATGCATTTTATTAACGTTTTTACGAGTAAGATAAAATGTCGCAGAGGGGAGGGGGTGAAACCTGGTAACCCCCCTACATACAGCCTTGATTGTTACACCATATCAATTGGCAAATAATTTTAATTGGGTATTGATTTATAAATGATTGCAAATCAACTGCTAGTTTTGTTTTTAAAGATATACTAAATTAACACACGTCCTTACCTTCTGTTAAGTATAATAACACGTTTACCGTCTACCAGGAAAATCACGTAAATAAAAAAAAATTCTCAAAGGTTTTCAGTTCTTATTCAGGAATATTTTTTAAAATTAAAAATTCTAGTTCAATACGCTTACAAGTCTGTTGCTTGTTCCAACCTGCTTCCAACCCGTTCTACACGGGAATACATATTTTGAAGCATAATTTCTTGGATATTAATAGGAACTTAAACATTCTAGTTCAGTAAGCTTGCAAAATCTACTGCTCCGAATACCTTCTACATAGGGCTATATTTTCTAATTTAATTTCTTGATTTTGTTGCCCATTGCTATTTCTCCAGGGAACAAGGTTGCTGTTGCAATTGTAGCTTAGTCGGAAACAACAAGTCAAGAGGGATTAATTGTAAGTTTATGACTGCAAATTTTGAGTTGCTTTTAAAATGAAGATTTTCTTTTTCGAATATTACTACTTAAATTGATTTGGTTTTTACTAAAGCCACTATTCAGAACAGTGTTAAAACCAGTGTTACGGTGTAGTGTAACAGTGTTAAAGTTTTAAAAGTGATAAAACCGTAAGAGTAGTATCCTTCTTTTGAATTTGCTTGCGCCCCC
>JAQQPU010011357.1:11102-22168 GCA_029168905.1 Artemia sp. Kazakhstan ARC1039 | reverse complement strand
TCTGGGGGGGGGGGTCTCAAACTGTTCGCTTGGTAGTTTAATAATATGAAAGTGAGCTCGGTTGGTCTCTGCCAAAACCTAAAAACTGCTTTTTTGAAAGTATACTTTCCTGATTTATTGCTCCGTTTTCTGCTGAACGAATATATTAAGGGTTTACAGTTATCTTGATTTTTGGCTGTGGAAAAGTAGTGAGGTACTAGGTTGTGGGTCAGAAATTATAGCAGATAGAAAAATTTTGATCTTGCCATTGGACCCGACGCGTCGAAATTAGTGGAGTTTCCTCCTTAACTCAAAAATTGAATTTTTGTGTAGCTACTAGGTTTTGTCTGAGGACAATAATGCATAAAAAATCGTTTGCATTATAATGCAAGGTTTCGCCGTATCGAAATTAGTCGAGTTTCCTCCTTAACTCGAAATCGAATTGTTGTGTAGCTACTAGGTTTTGTCAGAGTACAATAATACATACAAATTTTTTGTATTATAATGGCAAATTTCGCCGTGTCGAGATTAGTTTTACTCCTTAACTCGAAATCGAATTTTTGTGTAGCTACTAGGTTTTGTCAGAAGACATTAATGCAAAAATTTTTAAGAAAAACCACTGTAGAAATAAATCGTTTTTCTAGTTTTATTTATGTATTTAAAACGATGATTCTTTTATTTCTTTTTCTTCTTATCCGAAACAGATTGAATATTTGCCCACATTAGTTTTTTTTTTTTTTTGCGAATATTATTTTTTCTTATGTTCACTTATTTATTATAACTGGCACAGTACACTAATTTTAAGATGAAGAAGAGAGAGATAATATATCCAAAGCTAAGCTTGTCTTGGAAGCTCAGGGTTAAAAAAAAATGAACACTAGAAAGCAAAAATAATAATCTGGTCGAGTAAAATATCTCACTAAATAATTCACTCACATTACCTAATCTGTAAATGGTATTTATTTTTCATACTAAATGTAAAAAAAAATCCAAAAAAGCCCCCCCCCCAAATTATCTAAAATATGATGTTGTGTCTCTTTGTTTGATTTTTGATGCTGGAAGGGGGATTCAAAGATAAGTTTGCATCAATACACGGTGCTTATCTGGTTTTTGAATGCGTATACATAAATAAAAAGTAGCTAAGAAAACATACTGAAAGACGTTATTAGAAGGGCAAGTAAAAAAAAAAAAAAAATAAAAAAAAAATATTGACACATCATAACTTGCACAGAAAAGTAGGACTACCATGGGCAAAAAGGGTTATGTTTATCCAAGAAAAACTTGTAGTGACACATAATCTTTGGTTCTGGTTAGCAAATTTTAGTACGGAGTAAGTTAAATTGGTTTACAAAAATGGTTATGAGCAACCAAAGTTTTTATACGGTAGGAGCGGGAGGGTAATCTGAACCTCGCACGTAAAAAGTGGGGTAGCGTGGTAGCCGTGCTACTTGGCAGTTTTCATGGCCTAGTGAAATTTATCTGCAGATTTTGTTAGAAAACGCTAGAAACCTCTCTGAACTTATAGGATATTTTGGGTAAAGCCCTTTCACGCTAAAAAAAAAATCAATGTTCTAAAAGGAATGATTAAATAGATGCAATGTCAATCAGAAACTATTCAGTTATAAAATTTGATTTCAAAATTAATCTATGGCAGAGTTTCACTTGAACGAGCATCTTCAAATAAATTGGGAAACAATTTTCTGAGTCGTCATGTGTTCACCAACTCTTATGATATTTAAACTAAGAAAATTTGATTTTTTTCGATGTACGAAACAGAACGATCCTCTCTAATATTTGTCAAAATTTTAAATTTGATTTTTTTTTTTTTTTTCAAAGACATACGCTCTTGTTTATTATCGTATTTTTTCTTTTGTTTAGAAACCTTTTTTTCATGAGCACGTGCTCTTTTACAGTCGTCTCTTATCTACGCTTGGTTATAATCTAGAGGGATTATTGCTTTAATTAGATGCTTTATTGGATCCCTGTAAGAAATCTATAAATCAATGTATGTTTCCTAGATTGGGCTAAAAAGGTAACGGGAAAAACAGCTCTTCTTTCTGAATACGCTTCTTCCACGTAAAAAGAGGGACTACAATCTGGCAATTCTTCATTAAGATAGTACCATGCTTTTGACAAATGGCTAACGGATATAATCATATTGTAGTTTTTTTAATTTTATTTTTCGTTAAAATAAAGTAGAGGGCACAGATGGCAAAATTTTGCTAATAAATAAAAGTTTGATAAATTAATAAATTTGGGAGGCGGGGGCGCTAATCAAGATTTTGGCCTTGGCGTAAGAGAGGCCAGAACCGCCACTGGTTAGGGGAGGAGTAGGTAAACAGCCTACGCTAGTCATGCCCGTCTTGGGGATTTTCTATGGTAAAGAAGAGATACTAAAAAAAAAAATTACACGAGAAAAAGCATGTGTTGTCTGGACTACTTCTCTATGAAAAAGCATGTAGAAATTATTTAAGATTATATTAATCTAAATTATAATCAGTTGTCTTAGTTGGATCTATTGCACAGCTTAATGAACAACTATTAAAACTGTGGCGAGGAGCGGTAACAAACTCTTTCTCTACGCCTAAAAATTCCTATTTTCTATACCTGGAAAACAACTCAATCGTTTAGATTTTCTAAAACATCTTTGATTCAGATTCTATCACATTTCTAGTGATCAAATATCAATAGGTTGAGAGCCTCGAGAATTTCTTTGAGTACTATTAATTTTTACTCGTAATTTTATTATATTTTTGCTTTTTCTGTTTATTCTTCTTTAGGCTTTATCTTTTTTGAGTTGTTCTCGTTACTGATGTATTTAGTCCCTTACAGACTAGTCTCTGGATAATGCTATTGGCGTATATATTTTTTTAAGGTAGTTTTTTGTAACTGAAAATCTCTTTATCATTCATTTTCTTTATGATTTCATTCTAATTTTTCATTTCAATATTCCTTTCTTCTTTTGTCCTTATTTTGTTTGAGTTGTTCTCATTAATGTTGTGTTTATTCCCTTACTGGCTAAAGCCTTTGGTCATTGCTATTGTTGTATATATTTGTTTGATTAATAAACTTAACTATCAATTACTGCAATGGACTAAAACTCTTTCAAATCTTGGCACAAAAAAAAAGTTAACAAAATTATAAAACAGACGTTAAGACCTTCGAATCAAATTTAACATTTTCTAAGGGATCTTCATATTAGATTTGATCAAATAGCTGGCGCTCTCATGACAATAACACGAGAGCTTGGAGAAGTGCGTTTAATATCAAATGGTAACTCAAATGATGTTATGTTGCAATGCATGGAGAATGGAAAAACTGGAAAAATAGTTTTCAGGTTTTGTGGCTGTTAATAAATACAAATACCTAATTGTTATAACAAGGATATCTGTTTTTTAGATTTTATAGTGTTGAGCGTTCAGAGGTAGTGTTTGCATACTTTTTTTTGGAAGATTGACAAATAATATTTTTGAAAAGTCAGAAAATTTCTTTCTTTTCCATTAATCACCGCTTATGTCTTAGTTCGTGATGTTTACAAATTTGGCTTGTTCTGAAAATTTACTACCAATGATTTCTTGAAATGGGAATACTTTGGTGGACGGGTGCTGGTATGTTCAACCGTTTACTTCTAAGCTTCTTTTTCCACCTCTGTTCTTGCAGTTGATACTTTATTTTATCGTCTCTTATATTTAAATTTTAGCTGTCTTCAATCTTGAAAGCAACCCATCCAGAACTACGGACTATTACCTTGATGGATATCAAGACCGAAATTGCTATCAGTCAAAAATGGTATCTCAGACAATCATATCCAAAGATTTGTGAAGAAATTCTTAATTCAGATTCAATTGGGCTTGAGGTAAGTTAATTATCTCTCTCTCTCTCTCTCTCTCTCTCTCTCTCTCTCTCTCTCTCTCTCTCTCTCTCTCTCTCTATCTCTCTCTCTCTCTCTCTCTCTCTCTCTCTCTCTCTCTCTCTCTCTCTCTCTCTCTCTCTCTCTCTCTCTCTCTCTCCATCTCTCTCCTCTCCCATTTTCTCTTGTCTCTCTCCCTTTCTTTCGTTTTTTTCGTTCTCTCTTCTGCTTTCCTTTTTTCAGTCTCTCTTTTGCTTTCTCTTCCTTTCTTTAATATTCGCAGTCTTTTCTGCAATACATAATTAAAAGCAGTATGATTTATATTATGCCTACTTACGGCAGGAGGGTATATTCCCAAAGATTTGGCAAAAAAAAAAAAAAAAAAAAAAAACACAAAAACTTAAGCACTCAACCTACAATGTGTTTAAGCAGTATTTATAAATACTCGCACATAAGTATTAAATGCTACTTAATACTTAATATATAATATTATAGCTCATATTTAATTATAATTAAACGTTACGGTATTAATGTATATATACTCAGTAATATATTTTTTTTTATTATATAATGTATTTGAATAATTTCAACAGTAAACTATGTGGTCTTTTATTCCACCTGGGTATGTCCAAAACATCGTTTTGGTTAAGATAACGTCAAATATGTCAATTCGGTACGTTTAATATAAAGTTTGGGATTCTAATAACAAAGTCTCCCCCCCCCCCCCCTCTCAATATTCTCTTAGCTTAGCAGCGAAAATGCCCAAACTACTTGAAAAAGTATTTCAAGGAATATTGTGATGATGACGTAGTCTTATTATATTTGTGTAAAAAGTGCTTTGTTTATATTTGTTTCAAAATCTACAAAATGTTTGCCATTACCACTAAAATAGTCTAATAAATGAACTCTTTAAAGACACATAACCACTAGTTTGACCACTAACAGGAATTGAATCGCCTGGAAATTGAAAAAATGGCGTCTGAAAGTGTCACTTTCGGGAAATTAGCTTACAATAAAATAATATTTATCTCCTTTTTACTTGAGCATTTAAAAGCAGTTGGATAGTAGTTGTATATCAAAAAGAGAAATCTTAATGCTTGTACAACATCGATATTCGAATGAAATTAACGTTTGAGCTGATTTCTGCAAGTTCTTTATGTCTGACTACTATTTTCTCTAAAATACCAAAGAAAGTATGTCTGGAAAGCTATTGTTGATTCTGAACATAGTCAGTTGCTAATCTTTTCTCTTACCTTTTCGAAATTAACTGTCCCTATTCCTTGATCAGTGAACTGTTTTGCCAGATTTCTGATGGCTGACCCTTTGTTTTCATCCCCCCCCCCCCCAACTGGATTTTTTGGCTTGTCACACTTGTATGTTAACTCTTATTTTTATTCAGCAATTCTGTGAATATGCGATGCATCCAGCCTTGAGACTGCGATGGGACCGAGTGCCAAATGTGAGAATCGCCCTGGCTCACTTAGTCACTTCTAAGTTCATGAATAATCGTAAGTATTTTTATTTGCCTTTAAAACAAATACTAAAGTTCAGACTTATGAAGGGACAAGAAACGTATCGAGAAATTTTTCTTGGGGGGGGGGTGAATTTTAAGGGTTTTTACCTGCATTTGTAAGACCAATTTACAAGTCTTTTTTTTCTCCGTGTACCAGCATTTTTTTGGCTAAATTGCGAGTTGGAGAAACATTTCGGGCGGGGAGAGGGAGGCTGAAACTTGGTATTTCCTCCTCCTCCTCCTATGGCCCTGCTTGGAACTTGTCGACTTCAAGTGGTTATGAAAAAAAGTTTGTCAGGGACTATTATCTTCTTCTTTTCTGTATATTTGAAAATGCGCAATTTTCCTTTATTATTGAGTGTAGTTTAGTGTATTTTTGTATTGTTCTATGTGCATTTTTATTTCAGGGACAGTACTACGTCAGCTGGGGAGGAATTTAAGAAAAGATTTAACAATAAAAAATGTATTACTACCTATGCTTAGCTAAACTACCTTTTCCGCGATAGCCGCGATTTTGCATTGTAAAAAAAAAACAAAAAAAAAAAAAAAACTGGAAGTAGTGTTAATTTTAATGAAGACTCACCGCTCGATTATTATAATATAACTCCCTTTGGTATTAAGAAGAGGGCGGAGGGTGTCTTTCCTGATGAAAATTATTCGACAACGATCATTTTCAAAGTACCTCAAGGAACTTGTTGGTTCAATCTTTAATTTGCCTGAAGTATGAAAGTTTAAGGATTGTTGGATTATTGCTGTCGACCAGTGGCTCCAATCCAAAAAAATGTTCGGAGACAAGAACTGTAAGGGGGGAGGGACAAAAACGACCAGTTAGCCGTGATAAAATAGCTATGAAATAGAAATAAGAAGGTATTTTTCAAAGTCTAGGGGGAGGGGGCAATCCCTAATTGACGCCCCTGTTGTGTACTATGTAAGTTGTGCTTCAGATGTGTTTCAGCTTATATCTCTTATGAAAATTTGTCAACTCTGTGGTCATTTAAACCTATTTACCATTTAAACCTTTTGTCGTTATTCATAACCTATTTATACCTTTATTTGGCCTGGAGTTTAAAATTTTAAAAATTTTAGTTTTAGTGCGATGGATTGTGTACTCTGTATGAGATGTGCCTCACATATTTTCAGCCCGATTCTCTGATAAAGAATTATGGTCATTAAAAGTAGCCAGTTCTCTTGATTAGTCATGCCTTATGTAGCTCGGATTTTACTTTCTTGTTTAAAGGTTTTGTGTTTCAACCTATGACAACAATTTTGGTATTATTAGGTAGCTGATATCCAGCATTAATTATCGACCAAATTTTATTTTTGAAATTTGCCTTCCATTTTTTTTTTTTTTTAAGGTAAAATAAAAAAATCTTTTTCATTTCCGAAACGGACTAAAAATTCCGAAAATTTATGAATGTAAGGGAAAACGAGAAGTGTTAAACGGATTGGACTTTGCATAGCATAGATCTAAGTTATAAATGCATAAAGAAAAAAGTCGGTAAGTTGAGGAAAACGAGTTAAAAATATCAAGTTATGTAAACCTCAATCCGTCTTGGGCCCCCCTTTTCACTTGTATTTATAGATTCTTGAAAAAAACCAACTATTTTCTACTTTTAAGTCTATGTTCAATATGCGTTTTTTTAATGTTTGTCACAATTTTTTAGTCTCTTGAGACACGAATTTGTCTTATTCAAGATTCGAACCTAAGTTACCAAACACAGGCAAATGTTCTTATCGCTGCCCTATCAAGTCTTGTATAATACTGTCTGTTTAATACTTCTTTCCTTTGCACAATCACTTGTTTACGTTACTGAATTTACACAAGGGGGCAGAGGCGGCCATACCGGCGCGCGGGGCCCTATTTCTCTAAGAAAAAATCTAAATAATATCGTAATTCTAGCTGGGCGAATGGATTGTTCTGAAACTACTGAGTCCAATTATCTAAGCATCTTATCCTCTCCATTCAAGTTTGAGTTGTAGGCTTGTCGCAAAATTCTATGTTGCTTAGCTAACATAAGCCTTAAATTTTGAACTTTCTCAGGTATTCTTAAATATTAAATATTTAAATAATTCAACTTTCTCTATATTCAGGTTGAATAAGATACACGAAATTTTCGAGACTATTGATTTTCGAATGAATTGAAAACAAAACTAGAGTTAATATTCATTCGATTCATATGTTAATTAAGTAAAATATAAAAAAAAATCCATAAATTTGAAGAAAAAATCCATATATTTTGAATTGAATAATGAAGTGACTCTTGATCCCAGGATTCCTTGATCCCGGTGTCTAGTTGATGCCCTTCATATAAATTACGTTTTTGTGGTTTTACATGCTTATCAAAATGTTTTTTTTTGTAAATTCTTATTCCTCAATTTTTCAACCAGCGATTTTCGCCCTTTTTACAAATCAAATACATTTTGGGTACAATGCTTTCATTTCTGTAACCTGTAAGCTGACCTTTTCTGCAGCAAAGAGTAAGTAGTTGTATATTAGCTGACAGCTTACATACACAAAGATCGGATTCAAAACAAAAACCAATATATGTACAGTTGGTCAATTTTCTCGCAATGCACTTACTGATAATATTATTACTCCATTTCAAGGAGCTCAAAAAAAAAGAAAAAAAAGGATGCTGTAGGTAATTCAGGATGGCACCAGCCAACATTTTTTTTGTGGAGGGGGTCGACAGATTTTACCAAACGGGTTTATCGTATTTTACCGACAATGGTCGGCAAAAAAATTCGCTTCACATGCTTAAAATTTGCATATTTTTTTTTCGTAAACAAACAGAAAAGCAAGATGGGATTGGTTTACTCTTTCTATTAAAGAAAATTGTATATTTTTAGACCATTTAGATCAGACACTACTTCAGTGAATGGACCATTTAGAATTTGGTTCATTAGTACAGTTAAGAAAAAAAAGATGTCTGGCATGTTGAGTCTTGTACAATGTCAATAATAGATGTGGTCTGCTTTTATATTTGACTATTTCAATATAAGTGACACTTCATTGTAGTGGATCTTAAGCCCTTTGTATACGGTCAAATGCTGTTTAGGAATTAATTTGATATTGGGTTTTATTTGTTCTCTCTTTCTTTATTGGGAAGGGAATTCCACAAATGAGTATAAAATTTTGTGGTCAGCACGCGCACATTTTGTGATTGTCATTTTTTGTGAATTTCAGTCAAGGGATTGCCCATGTATAGGTATTCTCAGATAGCATCGAAAAGGACAACCCTGGAAAACATCCAGAAATTTTGTTAGAAAGTTTTGGACTAAGTACTATTTTTAGGTGTGTTTACATGGTTAAATGTACGAAACCTTGTATTTAAAAGCCACAAATCGTGTTTTCCTTTGAGCAGGAGGGGGAAAGGGGCCCCTCGCATCATTCTTTGGGAATGAAACCCTCTCGTTTACGGGTATGTTCCCAACCATTAAGCTTTTTTTTATGGTGGCATTTTTCAACGTACAAGGTGCTCATATGGTGGCCACAATATTATTTTCTTTTGTATTCACGTTAACATAAAAAAATCTTTCGTTTTATTGTGCTCCTTCAATTGTGTTTTTTTTTTCCAATTATTGTTGTGCTTTTTTCCTTCAGTTACTGTGACACTCATTATTTTGCAGCGTATTTCAGCAGTCCAATCAATCAGCATTATATTGAGCTACAAGAAACCATTAGCCTATTACAGGCAGATGAAGATAGAGATGTTCGATATTATTTCAATAGAATCGATACCAATGAAAATGCAGAAGAAATATTTGACAGCAGTAAAGAAGGCATGAATAATGATTAAATGAAGGGTAGATCAAAGAGAATGAGTAACAGCACCAGTGTTAACTGGCGCTGGTGTTGAGGAAAAATCACCCACGTCATCTAAGATTTGACGTTTCCTGACATTTTTTTACCTTCAAAATTGTGTTGTTTTCTTTTTCAGAAAATGAGGTCAGGCACTTATCTAGACTAATTTTGCCAAATATATACTATCGAATTAACAACGCTTCTTGACTGCTAAGGTCCTTACGTCAGCCCTGTAGTGTGTTGCTACAGCGGGGTTCCGACTCTGGGTCTCCTATTACCCAGCTGAGATCAAACCCACTGTGCCACCAAACGACAATTTTGCTAATTTTGAATTAGTCTTGAATTAAAGAAAGCGCCAAACGCTAGATGGTGTTGGTGATTTTATCCTCGATACTAGCGCCGGTTTCTGTTCTTATAAGTTATCCATACTCTTTGAGGTAGACAGTAAAAATTATGTATAGGATCATTTATGTTATTTGTAGTATATATTCCTTCTTGATTCGAGAATTCGTTGAATTTTCTCTTGTTTTTTAGCAAGAAAATTCTCTGTTATTTTTATGTTAAAACTTAAAAATTTATAGCTTCTGTCATCATAATTAATATTGTTTTTATAAAACAGCTTTTCAATAATATAATGAATGTTGATTTTGTTAAGTTGTCTTTTATGTTTTATGTTTAGTACAAATCCTCTGTTTTAATTCTAGAGATACTGAACACATAATAGGATAAGAACAGAAAACCTTTAAAAGTGAAAAATTCCTATTAAATAAAGGATCATTTATTTGACTATTTAAATTGAATTTTTATAAACATTAAGAGAAGCTCGTTGCTCGCTTGCTTTGCTCAAGATTTATTTATTTTTATTTTTTTTTTTCAGACTTAAACTTTTAATTTAAACTTTTTTTGAGACTTAAAAAAATATATAGAATACACTGCTCTTTGTACTGGTTCCCATTAATTTCTAAACGATACAAAATTCCTTTTATATCTGTATGGGATATACTTCACACATCATGCTTCTTTAAAATCCATAGAACTGCATGTGATGCCGATCCTAAGGAAAATCCTGACTACTTATCCCGACCTTAAAGTAAAATTCTAACTGAATACTCAGGTTGTCCAATAGAAAACATCAGGAACGCCATCTAGCATTCTCAAGTAATGACGTAAAGCTAATTGTAAGAAACTGAATGAAACTACTTGTAACCAATTTTTGTATTAAATATTAAAGGACATTGCGCCGAAAAAATAAATTGAAAGTAAATTATACTGGCGAAATAATTTTGAAGTTTGGAATGGTAATGTGTGTGAAATTTTCATTGTCAGAATCCTTTTGATGTGCTGTCGTCCTTTTAGACAGGCCGTTACGTCCTGTGGCTATGCTTTCGGCTGTTACGCAGCATGGTGCTAACTAGTTGCAAATTTTTGGAAGAAATGTTAGATCCGCAAATAGAAGGCTTCGTAACCTTTTTCCATGTTCGTATCCCCTTTGAGTCTTATATGACGATCTTGCACCCGCTAGTATAGACTATACAAGATTATTTCTCTAAAAAATTACTTTATATCAGAGATTATATTTAAAATTATAAGATGATAAAGTGAATCAATATTTTAAAAAAGGATCTGAAATCTAGTGTTTCTCCTCTGTACTAAATTGCTATAGTGACTAATTATGTATAATGGGAAAGAATGAAGGGAAAAGTAAATCAGAAATGTCTCTTGATGATGGCCTTTTACTAGCCTTTATTTATTTGTTGTTTTGTTTATCTTACAAACACGTGTTTGATCCACATTTGTCAGACAGCAGCTCCAAAAATGGGAAATAGTTCTAATAAAATGTTTTTTTGTCGATTTTTAGTATATTTTTGTACAAGTGGCTGTTATTGACGAAACATCTTTGTGAAATCGCTCTTTTTTTT
>JAQQPU010011356.1:0-28136 GCA_029168905.1 Artemia sp. Kazakhstan ARC1039 | reverse complement strand
GAGGCAAGCAAATACAAAGTAAGATTTTTGTTTTTCGACAAAAAAAACTTCTGGGAAGTAACTAAAATTTTTGGAAGCTTGCAGTCGGTCTTGTCAGGTTGAGAGGACTATTTTGATCTAATATAATGTTGAAATACTTTGCTTTTAGGAATTTCGACAATTAAGGTTTTAAGCTCCCAGGCCCCATGTTATCAAAGCAGTGGGGACTTACCTGTAACCTGAAGGCCGACTGCGATATTCTTCTGGAGACGCCTGTTGATCGGAAGGATTTAATAGATTGGATTTAAAAAAGAAACTGAGTTTCTTTTTTAAACTTTAAATACAATATAAACTCAACGCCTCGCTCTTTACGCTAAAGTTTTTATTGTTTAAAAAAAGAGTTGTGAGAAAATCAAATTTTAGCGTAAAGAGCGAGGTGTTGAGGAGGGCACAGCCCCTTTCATATACAGAATCGGGGGTTTGAGGGGCGGCAGCCCCCCAACTGCACCTCCTAATCCCTGTACGTTATAAGGTTCGAACTTGTGACTAAGCCTCTTTGACAGCCCCCCAACTGTGCCTCCTAATCCCTGTACGTTTTAAGGGTCGACCTTGTAACTCAGCCTCTTTAACTCTTTAGAAAACGTAGTTTTTTTCAAATAATTTAAAAAAGAAACTGAGTTTCTTTTTTAAACTTTAAATTCAGTATATAAAAAATTTCCTCTGACGGGAATCGAACCCAGGTCTTCCACCTGACAGTCAGGAGTATGGACCGCTGTACCAAAGAGACACAATGGTGTTTGTATTTTTAGTATGTGGAATCTATTTTTGACGCAAGCAAATCCCCACAAAACTTGATATTTGGTTTTTGGAAAACAGGGAAGGAGTGACCGGATTGCGCTGAAATTTTGAGGATAAGCTCCCAGGCCCCACAAAAAATTATTCTCTAAATTTCAGCCCGATCAGACAACGTTAAAGGGGGCTGTGGTGGGAAAAATTAACATGGGCTCTTATAGGAAAACGAGGTTTTTCGTAAATGTAAATTCGGTGGATAATTTTTTCGGTCTGAAAATATCAAAAGGCCCTGCTGGGTCGAATTCCGGTTTGAATGAGTCCTCATTCAACCGGATCCGTTGCCAACTGTGGCCTATAGGCGTGGCTGATAAAAAAAGAGAAATGAACTTAAGTGGTTATATTTGTTTTTTGGAAAACAGGGAAGGAGTAATCGGATTGAGCTGAAATTTCGAGGATAAGCTCCCGGGCCCTAGGAAAGCCTAACCTCTAAATTTCATGCCAATTGGACAACGTTAAAGGAGGACTGTGGTCGGAGGGTCGAAACTTCCAGCTCACTTTTACCCATGAAGATAAAGTCCGAGGGGGGTAAAATTTTGCACGTTTCTTAGTTGGAGCTTGGCCTACAAAATGCGATCACCGCTGTCTCTCGGCTACAAAATGCGATCACCGCTGTCTCTCTGCAACCGCTAGGACCGGAAATCACTTAACATTGTGGTGGGTCACCTCTTTATAGAGGCACAAGTGTGCCTCCTTGATTTTCTACGCCTTAGAATAGTTTACAGAAGGAGTAGAGATACTGAAAAATCATCTTGCCTGCATGGATACGAGGTTTTGATTTCATAACGACCATGTAAAATGTACCTCTTTCATAACAGGGCAATTCTCCCCCTTGTACCTAAATCCATTATATATTTAGACATTATAAAAAAAATAGAACCAACGAAAGAAATACAAAATTTAAACTGAACTATCGAGCTGTCGATTTGACCCTCTTTCTTTTTGATGTCCTATTCAACTAAATAAAATGAATAAGTTCAAAAAAATTTTCGTCGCACGAGAATCTTATAAAGAAGTTTGTGATAAACAACTGGAAGTAAAAAGTGACTAGGGTCAATATTCAGCAAAACTAAAAACGGAATTCTGATGACAATTGATGACAATGACAATTGCATGCATACATTTTAGGGTGGAGGGGGTGGGGAGAATTTTCGGTTTTTCACGGGTGAATTTTGCATCGGAAGGGAAGTTTTCGGGGGATGAACTCGTAAGGAGAAATTATACGCTGGGGGAATTTGCAAGAATTCTTATACAAAATTCTTTTTATATGCCTTGCTTTCTTTTTTCCGACTCAATTTAACGCGTGAAGTTGTTAAGGGTAAATTGTCATAGGTAAATTATCACTGGGAATGAATTGTCTAGAGGATATTTCCGTGGGAAGGGCATTTCTCCATGGAAGTGGGGCCAGATTTCCTGGGATTATTTCAAAAACGATCAGAAAATAAATAAAAAAACAAGTTTTTCTACTGAAATAAGGAGCAAAACTAAAACTTAAAACGAGCATAAATTATTACGCATATGAAGGGGGCTGCCTACTCCTCAATACCTCGCTCTTTACGCTAAAGTTTGAATTTTGTCCCAATTCTTTAAGAATGACTCCTGAAACACAAGGGTTGTTTAATTAGAACAATAAGAACCTTTTCTAAAAGTACTAATAAACTGTGGCGTAAAGGGTCAGGTGTTGAGGAGGAGGCGACCCCCTTCATATACGTAATAATTTCTGTACGTTTTCAGCTTTAGTGTTGCTCCTTACTTTAATTTTAAAAATCAATTTTTTCTATTTATTCAGCATAAAAAGCCAATACTGCAAGTGTAGCAATTGTCATGAGAATTCCGTTTTTAGTTTTACTGAATATTGACCCAAGTCACTTTTTACTTCCAGTTGTTTATCACAAACTTCTTTATAAGATTCTCGTGTGATGAATTTTTTTTGAACTTATTCATTTTATTTAGTTGAATAGGACATCAAAAAGAAAGAGGGTCAAATTGACAGCTCGACAGTTCAGTTTAAATTTTGTTTTTCTTTCGTTGGTTCTATTTTTTTTTATGTCTGAATATATAATGGTTTAAGTACAAGGGGGAGAATTGCCCTGTTATGAAAAAGGTACATTTTACATGGTCGTTATAAAATCAAAACCTGGTATCCATGCAGGCAGGATGATTTTTTTAGTATCTCTACTCCTTCTGTAAACTATTCTAAGGGGTAGGAAATTGCATAAGGGGTCCATGAGTTGATCGGATCTGACCATTTGCCAGTGAGTCTTAAGCTGAGAGCATGTATTCGACAGTCTGAAAAGGTAAATGAAAGGCATACATGCGAGGAAAGGATCTGTAAACCAGTTTGGATAGCCAAAGAGAAAGAAGAATTGGTTAAAATGGAACTAGGAAGTGAGAAATTTCAGAATGATTGGCATTCGATTTTGAATTTTCCAGAACCAACTGAATTGGATCAAGCTGTTTCGGTAACTACAGATAGAATTATGAGAGCATCATACTTTTATCTGAGGATAGGGAAAATCCGTTCAGAAAATATGAGGGTTTTTCCGATGAGGAATGTAGGCAGAAAAGGTAAGAGGTAATTAGGGCTTTCAGGCTACTTGAAGCAACAGACCCTTTGGATCAGGAAACGAATGCTTGACAAACTCAAACTGATGCAGTTAAAATTAGAGTCAAATTTGCTTTCTGTATAGGGGTCTATCAAACAGTTCGTGGTAACGAACTGTAAGTAAGGAGCAACCCGGCTCAATAGTAACCGAAACTCTAAAAAACGGAATTTTGATTAAAATAGATACATCGAAAGAATCAAACTTTTATGCTGATTTCAAATATACAAGTTTCATCACTTTAGTCCTACCTATCAAAAGTTACGCGCTTCAGAAAATTTGCCTGATTTTCGAAAAAAGGGGGAAAAACCCTTTAAAAGTCATAGAACCTTCATGAAAGTTATATGATCTTAGAACTATTTTTAAAAAAACAGCTGTCTCGAAATTTTTATCGTATGCATTTGGGAAAAAAGGTCGTGGAGGGGCTGGTTACCCTCCGACACCTTTTGACGCTTAAAAAATGAACTAGAACTTTCAATTTCCAATCAAATGAGTCCTCTCTGAAGATTTTACTAGCATTCCTTCCATAAGAACCATGTATGCCCCCAAGAGAAAAATTATAACCCTTTCCCGGAAGACTGTGGGGGAAGTGTCCTGCTCAAAGATATAATTTCCAGAACGTTCAACAACGTTGAACAAAATGGCTATCTCAAAATTTTGATTGGATGTGTTTTGGAAATTAATGGGCTTGGAAGGGGTGTTAGTTGCTTTTTGAATATTGCGATTAAGACCCTCCAGCATCTTTCTCCAAAAAGGATTCAATATGCTAGATATTTTATCTAACAAAGTTATCTATTCTAGCAGTTTTTGTTTTAGGGCTCTAGGTTAATGTTCTAATGGCTTTAATTTGATGTGCATCCGCTATTCGATGTGTTTCCAGTTCGAGATTCTCCTTATCAACAAATTAAGGGTGCTCTTCTATCAGGTTTACTTGCAAATATCTATGTTGTACATTGTCAGAACTAGTCCTGAAAGTAAGGAAGAATTGCCATATTAAGCTGGTTCAGGAATGGTGAGTGTTATTTTGATTAATCTTTATGGTAAAAGTTTGCTAGGAAAACAATATTTTCGGAATTTCTAAAAGTAGCCTGATACCCCTCATAAGTGGGATCGGCTCAAAACCTTCATTTGGACACCAAATAAGTGGAACTGTATGAGCCTCACTGTATTTTTTTCCAAAATGCAATCTTAAGCGGTTTTGCTCTCATTTCCTTGAGCAGAAACATCAGTGTTTAAAATCTGAGGTCTCGTTGCAAAATGAATTCGATAAAATTATAATAAAATTAAAGGATGAGCTATAGGGCTCTAGATCAGTGACTCCCAAAGTGGTCAAGGAGGACTCCTAGGGTCCACTAGAGACTCAATAGGGGTACAAGTTGGCGTGACAAAAAAAAATATAATTTGCAAACGGGGGTCCAAGAAAACTTATATGGTTTATATTGTGAAAAACTAAAATGTTGGCTTGATTTCACCTATCAATACTACTACTTACTTACTTATACTTAGCTCCTCCCACGCCGTCTTGCACAAAAGGGGACAACGGTGCCTCTCCACGACGACCTCTGGAGAGCTTTAGACCACAGATCTTCCAAAGACGTCCTCGCCAGAGTAGCCTCTTTCTCTAGGGATCAGCCAAGCGTCGTTCTCTGTCGTCTACAGCTTCTAATGCCGAGGGGGGGGGCAAAACAAAACCTAATGGGGGAGCCTGCCATCGTCCATACGGTCAATATAACCCCAATATCTCCCACTACTACTTAGGATTTTTCAACTATTAACGATTGTTCGGTCCTTTCAGTAATGCCGGCGTTCTGAATTCTTTCGGACCAGTGGATCCCCAGGATGCGCTGAAGTTATTTACGAAACATTTTATGTGTTTCTCAAGCCTTTTCGTCAGTGCCCGTGTCTCAATCCATGAGTCAGTATACAGAGGACATTGCTATTTAGGAGTCGGCGTTTGAGCTTCAGAGAGTACGCAGCATTTTTCCAAACTATTCTTAACTTGGTAAAACCACTGCCTGCACAAACAATGCGTGTAGTAATTTCACGTTAGGGTCTTCTATCGAATTTGATGAGGCTTCCCATATACTTAAATTCTGTAACCTCATCTAGCTCATCTAAACCGACATTCAGTGGCCTGGCCGGGGTTGTATTTACGCTATTACGCATAACCTTCGTCTTTTGAGTAGTAATGAACAATCCAACTCGTCCAGCTTTGTTCGAGAGCTCAGTGATGTTGTGTTGCAGGTCTATTCTTAGATGAGAGAGGAGCGCTATGCCATCAGCAAAATCAAAGACATTACGCCTCTCATTCAATTGTATCCCTCCAAGAACATGACAGGACCGCAATAAATAGTCAGTGAGAATCGTGAAGAGTACAGGAGAGAGGATACAACCTAGTCGTACACTAGAATGGATCTGGAACCATTACGTCAGGTTTCCATGGTCGGTTCGTATGGCGGCTATCTGGTCATTATATAAAGCAACAATACAACTAATAATCTTGTCTGGTAGTCCATAATATCGTAGTATTCTCCATAATGATTCTCTATGTACTGAATCGAACGCCTTAAAGAAATCAACAAACACTATTAATATTTCAGTTTGCCACTTGTTCGATTCTTGAATTAGAATTCTTAGGCTGAGTATCAGATCAGCACACGATCTACCTGACCAAAAACCGTGCTGCTCATCTCTCAGGATTTCGTCAATTCTCGACTGAATACGATTCAGGAGTATTTGATTGAGAACTTTACTTCCTATGGACTGTAGGGTTATAACTCGCCAATTGTTACAATTAACGGTACGACCTTTCTTAAAAAGTTTTATAATGACTCCTTTCTTCCAATTAGTTGGGACACTCCCGGTTTCCCAAATTTGATTTAAAATTTCGTAGAGACGCTTCGTCAAGGCCAAGGCGCCATTTTTCAATAATTCAGGCTGTGCGCCATAAATTCCAGGAGCTTTGCCGTTTTTCAGGTTACGTAGAACGGTTTTTACTTCCAGTAGGCTAATGGGTTCAACGTTGATTCCAAGATTGACGAGCGGAACACCAGGCGAAGACTCCATGGGATTTACAAGGGGAGGAAAATTTAGTATTTCGTTAAAGAATTCTCTTCATCTGTTATCAATATCTTTTTTCCTCGTAAGCAGTTCGCCAGTCTTACTTTCAACAGCGCATGCTGGCTTTTGGTGGTCACCAGTGATCTCTTTGGTTATTTGATTCTCCGTTCTACTGTCACCATTGCTGTCAGACGCCTCAGCTTCGGCTGCTTTTGTCTCCAAAAAGCAACGTCTATCATTTCCTTGTGGATTTGTTTATATTGGGCCCTGAGAAGGTCTTTGTAGTGAGGGATGACGTTACTATCACAGATGTCTAGCTGGATCTTTATTTCTTATGTCTCTTGCATGAGTTTCCACGAGCCACCGCTGATCCACTAGTAGAGTGCTAAGTTATATTTCTATAGCACTATGTTCCTTCCCATGCTATTCTATAGCACTATTTTCCTTCCTATGTTATTCTATAGCAGCTCTACACCTTTTCAAAGAGAGTGAGTAGCCCCATGAATATAGGTAATACTTCTATAGCAGCTCTACACCTTTTCAAAGAGAGTCAGTACTCCCTCACACAGTTTGACGTAGACATTTTTTTTTAAAGTTGGCAAGGTATAATGTGGTCTAAAATGTTTTGAGAGTATGGTCGAAATTATATAACTCAAGCAGACTGTTTTTTTTTAAAGCTGGCACGGTATAAAGTAGTCCAGCGTGTTTTGGGAGCATAGTTGAAATTATGTAACTCAACCAGAGTGTTTTTCGAGCCAACATCCATTTCTTAGGAGGCCAATCAGAGACATTGGTACTTGCTCAATATACGATAACTCGAGTGGCGATTGGTTAAAAATAAAAGGACTGGTTTTTTATTCATCCTTGAAATTTTGTATAAAATGCCCACACCTTACGATTTAATTTTCATTACGATTTGATATATTCTAGATAATACACCGAATATTATTAACTTTGGAGCAATGGATCCATCAATTTTCAATGTGAGTACAGCATACTGAATTTCTTAATTTATTTCCAAATAAAAATCATTTTACCAGTAAATTCAAATTTCAGGGGGACTTAGCAACGCTTTAGACTGCGAAGCGAAACTGACAGACGTGTGCGATCCGTCAAATTCAAATCGTGCTAAAGTACATGAAGCCATAGGGGTCTCTTACGCTCACTCGCAACGGGATTCCAATAATACCATGCAAGTGCTGGATGTAGTTGAGATGTTGGGTGACGGTGAAGACTGCATGCGCTCGGCATTGGTCAGTCTAATCAAAACAGCGAACGGTACAATTTCGCGCCTTCGTTATACAAACTATCCTATGCTCCTATCACCAGATGACATAGTGGCCATTAAAAATCGTAAAATGTGTTGGGTTTGCAAGGGAGAATTTGATGATGGTGTTGGGAATGGGGGAAGGAGGAAGGTGATCGAAAATGATCTTTTGTGGCAGGAAATTACATCGGGAGGGAGTAACTTTAGAGGGGTAGCACATCAGTCATGCAATTTAAACGTTAGACAACAATATTTCGTACCTGTTTTTATACACAATTCCAATTACGACTTGAAGTTTTTTCTACCGGCGTTGGCCCGCATTCCCAAGGGTGGAGTTGTAGATGACGCATGGATAGATGGTTCTTTTTCACATAATATCATACCCAAATCATCGGAGAAGCTACTGCTGCTAGAATTCATGTGGAAAACAGTTGACAAGGGTAACACGTGCCTGAATAAAATCCGTTTTTTAGACTCTTTCAGCTTATTCCCCAAATCTTTAAGTCAATTGATTCAGGTACAGAAAAGTGACAATTTTGATAGCTTCCCCCTCCTCAAACAGCGCTTCCCCGATGATGAAATGTATGATTTATTAACGTGTAAGGGTATATATCCATATGATTATTACAACTGTGGCTCGAGGCTAGATGAGGTGTCACTACCGCCCATTGAAGCTTTTTACAATTCTCTTACTAAGAGTGAGTGCACCACTAGCGACTACGAATTTGCTAAGAGGGTTTGGGCAAAGGGTGGATGCAAAAATTGGTGGGATTATTGTAAACTATACTTGGCCAGTGACGTACTCACTCTTCTGGACATTGTGTGCAAAATACGGATAAAATCTATGGGGAATTTGGGTTGGATTTAGGTTATTATTTTTCCACTCCTCATTTGGTGATGGACTTAATACTTAAAATCAGCAAAGAAGAAATAGGTCTGATTGCCGATGTGGATCAGCATCTGTTTGTAGAAAGATCAATGAGGGGTGGGTATGTTTTTCACGGGGATCGTATCATGAAAACTGATCCAACCGGACAGCACACCGATGAAAAGTCGGACGTAGTTTTTTTTGGATATGAATTCTCTTTACCCATCGGCTATGTCTCACTACTGTTTGCCGTGTGGCAATTATAAATGGCTTGAAAATCCATGTGCTTCGAATTTCCCCGACATTGCCAGTGTTGAGGAGAATGGGGCACAGGGATGGTTTTTTTAAATTGACGGTGAAATACCCATGGAAATCCATGACTCGGTAAAAGACTTTGTTTTTCCGTGCATAAATAGACCGGTGGGTATGGACTCTCTGAGCCCCTACAATTTATCTTTAGTAGAGGATGGGAGTATGGACTGGGTACCTTCAAAACAAAAACAAATTGCCGACCTCAACGCGAAACAGAATATCGTTGTTCATCACGTGCTATTGAAATGGATGGTGTCCAATGGTTTCAATGGTTTCAATGGTCACAAAGATTCATAGAGCCCTCCAATTTGATCAAAAGCCTTACATAAAACGTTTATTGACACCTTTGTGAGTAAGCGTTCACAAGCGAAAACGAAAGTTGAAAAAGAAGTCTATAAACTCATTTTGAACTCAGCTTTCGGTAAAATATGTGAGAGCGTACGAAAGAGAAGTCGATGTGACATTGTAACCAATCCCAAAGATTGTGCTCGAATCATTGCGGATCCAAACTTCACACCGTTCACAATCATAGACTCTTATATGGTGCTCCTACACCGTAAGAAAAGAAGCATTGTTTTAAATAAAAATATTGCAGGCGGAAGTGCAATAACTGAAATATCTAAGAAACTCATGTTGTCATTTTATTATAATGTATGCAAGGTACAGTGGCCGATTGAGGGACAAGTTCAAGTGTATTACAGGTACACTGATTCACTCCTGTTAAAAGTCAAAACTCCCATACCAAATGCTGTAAATAAAAGTGTTTGATATTATTTCAAGTGCATTATTCTAATAAATGTTGTATTTTTTCTATAAATAAATAAATAAAAAAAGTGCATTTATTTAAGTGTTTTTTCTAGTGCCTATGTAAATGTTGTATTTTTTATTATAAATAAATTAAAAAAAAGTGTATTTTTTTCATGTTTAATGTGCTTTTTTCAATGTAGTATTTTTTAAGTGTTGTTACTTTTGTATGCGTATAATAAAAGAAAATATTATTCTTTATTCGTCTTCTTCTTCTCATTCTTGAACGGAGTAGTAGTAGTAGTAGGGAAATTATTTAGTCATTAGACAGCCTTAGTCTACAGTTAGTTGTCTAGGTGAACTGTTGAAGGGAACATGTATCAATTTAAAACACCATTCAGATCGTTTCTGTGTGGGCCGTCAATGTCAGGCAAAACAACACTCTTAACTAAAATAATTAAAAATTGCGATAAAATGTTTGTGGAAAAGCCGAAAAAATCTACTACTGTTACAGTATTTGGCAGGAGTCATGCGGTAAAATCAAAGCAATTGCCACGACGGGATTGGTGCAGATACAATTCATACAGGGACTTGATGTTTTCAGCATTATTGAACCAAACTCTTGGCTGATTATTGACGATCTGGCTGAATCTATTGAACAATGGTCCCAGGAAATGCTACAACTGTTCACTGTTCGCTCTCATCATGAAAAGATTTCCGTTACTCTGGTTCTATACAATCTCTTTCATCAGAGCAAATGTATGCGAACACTTGCATTGAACTGTACCTACTACATCATCTACAGAGTTGTTCGTGATTCTAGCTCGCTAATAACTCTCAATAAACAAATATATCCAGGCGCCCCTAAATTTCTGCTCTCAGCATACAATCAGGCAACTAATAAACCCTACGGCTATAACCTATTGGATCTTAATCAAAATATACCCGAGGATGTGCGTGTGGTCACAGTTATTTTTGACAATGAAATTACAGTATATCTCTTTTCCGAACAAGCGATAGCTTATGGAAGGTCATATGTTTTTTTGCGTTGTGTTGTTTTTGGAATAAACCCTTATCTCCCCGTGAACACTAAAAAGACCTATTAGTTGCTATCATGAAACTGAAGAAACTACATGAAAATAGACATCTGTTTTCAGTTCTAAGCACTTCGCTTAGGAAAGCCATACTCAAACATGGTATTGACAATGATTTCATTAATCTAATATCTGAACTTTGCTTAGATTTGACCGAGGGCAATGTTCAACTGTCAGAAGTAGTTAAGCAACAGGCAAAGCAACATCGTTCCATTGTACGTACATTGGCCTCTAAAAAGAAAGGAAAGAATTTTAAAAAGAAACGACTTCTTCAGGCGGGCGGTAGCTTTTTCACACTCTTACTGCCAATAAGTGGAGGACTTGTAAACAGTTTTCTCTAGAGAGAGAATGGCAAAACCCTATAAATTGACTCCAATAGAACTCGCTCTCTCACACGTGGAACACTTTGAGAACAATTTGAGTAAATTCCTTGACAACGAGAATATTGAGGATGATAAAAAACTGCTTTTACTTCAAGATGCACTTCGCCGAGGGGACAAACATAAGCTCTATCGGACAAAGCCCACTGGTATTGATCACAAAAAAGAATCATCTCCTCAGGATTCTGCTGGAACACAATTAAAGAAGGAGGAATTGGATTCAATTGTATTGAAAATTGGAAATCTAATGCCCCACTCATATCATGAACAAAGTAAACGACTCCTAACTTATCTCGTGGAAAGTGGTCAAGATCATATTCAAGTTGAGAGCAATGGGAAAGGGATTATAATTCAGGGCAAGAGCTATAATTTACTTGATTTAATCTATGATATGGTTACAAATCGTAAAGGACTATTATCATTTGACGCTCATCTATACAACTTTCTAAAAACATTAAACTTCCCCAAAAGTCTTATTAGCAATAGACAAATTCTAAAAAATCTAAATGAACTTGCATCATCATCATCAACAACACCATTAAAACATGAAGAAGAAGAAGAAGAAGAAGAAGATTTTGAATCAATCTTGGAAAATACTAGCAAACCTAGTGGAAACTTGACAATGATGGCGAGTAAAAAACGAACTTATCATGTCACCATCACCATCTACAACTAGAATACAAAACGGTAGCGGACGTTACACAACGTGTTTACCTTCAAATTGGTTGAAGTTCTGAAAGGTTTTTATGAAAATATTGGAGAGGCGGGGATTTTAAGTTCCCCCACCACTCTTTCCAAAGTCACTGGTATTCAAACTAAAAGTGTACAAGACTATCTACAAAATGAATCAAGTTACACTCTGCATAGAAATCATAGACTTCGTGCTAATCAATATCAAAAAACTAAAGCCTTTTTCCCATTGCATATAATGCAAGCAGATCTCCTAAATCTAGATGAGATTCAACGACGTCACAATACACCATACAAGTACATTCTACTTGCAATCAGTGTTTATAGTCGTTATGCATATGCAATTCCATTGCGATCAAAGAGAGGTGTTGAAGTTGCTCAGGCCATTGAAAGTATTCTCGAACAGGATTCATATAAAAAAATTCAAACGGATCGCGGTAGTGAATTTGTTAATCCCCATGTTGCAAAAGTACTAGCGAAATATAGTACACTGCTCTATCATAGTCATAGTCCTATAAAGGCTGCATTGGCCGAACGATTGATAAGAACAATTCGACTTTTAATTTCAAGATATTGTACATTGAAAAATACACCGGCTTTTATTCACAATTTAGATAAAATCATGTTGATCTATAATCAACGACCTCATCGATCATTGTCCAACTCTACCCCAACGGAAGTTCATCATTCTGATCATGATACAATTGACACCTTTCTTAAACAATATTCCAATGAAACGATTGTCAAGAAGAAAAATAAATTCAATGTTGGTGATACTGTTCGAATTAATAGAACAACTAATGTTTTTGAAAAGGGGAATTACTTGTGGTCCACAGAACTTTTTAAAGTGGCGAAAATCCTAGACACTAAACCCATAACTTATTGTTTGCGCGATGCCAAAGATGAAGAGATTCTCGGCGGCTTTTATGACTATGAACTACAAAAAGTTAAAAATAATAGTGAAATCTATCAAATTGAAAAGACATTAAAGACAAGTACTCGCAGGGGTAAGAAACAGTTACTTGTTCGGTGGCTAGGATACAACTCTGATTTTGATTCTTGGTTCGGTGTTGAAGATATTGACAATGCCCAATCATTTCTATGTAACTTTTATGTCCAATGTTTACGATCCTCTTTACAACGACTTGAATACGATAAGTGATTTTTGGACGAAACTCTCCCCCGCCATAAAATTTGACGGTGCGTATGAAGTGGCTCTTGTCGACTGTATTCCCAAAAATACCTATGACATCCTGAGAAAGGATCGTGTGCATGATATAAAAGTTATACCATTCGATTGGAGACTCTTTGTCGACTATGAATGGGTTGAAGCACTTAAATCTAGCGAATATCCACATGCCAAATTGAAATATATTGAATATGATGATATGACAGATTTGTGTCGTACAATCAATAAAAAATATCATATCGTAGGAATGGTAAATTCCATTTTAATTATTTATTGGAACACGATAGGATTTACATTACCTCAACTGTTGACACTGAAATAATTATTCTCAATGATAATCTGAGAGACATTCTTGGCTTTAAACAGAATATGATCAATGGGAAAAATGCTGGCACCGTTTATGGGATGGATCAAGTTATTTTTGCAGATTATCCACCTGTTTTTGCCTCGGACTCTTGCATATTTCTCTATGCATCCTTTGTGGAAACATCAAGAGTCGGTAATTCAAATGTACCCCTCCTACGTGTTCTTGAACGAAAAACAACTCATGAACTTGTTCATCACTATAATATAAAGCATCTTCAGTATGTTCCTGTAAACACTTCGTATTTGGAACTCTGTCAGTTAACACTAAGAAGTGAATTGGGTGATCCTCTAGCATAACAAAAGGCTTAGCAGTGATTACATGTCATTTTCGAGCCATTGTCAGCGACTGCACAATCACCTAAAATGAATAATAGAAGAATTCCATTTGTCTGTCCCGATATCGATTGTTATGTTGGTGCTCTGAGTCCCCGTCAAATAGGCAATGGATTGGACTACTACAAGGGGCGTACTATAATGTCTGGCCATGGTCTTGGTAGCTGGTTTGCTAGGCTATTTCGTTCTGCACTACCCCTTGCCAGAAAATATCTTGTACCTGCTGCATCAAATTTTGCTGCCTCCAAACTACAGGACTGGGGGTCGGGCAAGAATTTCAATGAGAGTGTTAAGGAAAATATTAGATCTTCAGCAAGAGCCGTTGGTGAGCAACTAAAATCTCGGCAAAATGGGGAAGGATTGAAAAGGATGCGTGCGCGTCATTCACTCATCAGTCTCAACCCAGGCGGGAAGCGAAGGACATCAACAAGGACTTTAAGGAATAAAACAAGGAAAAGCAATAAGCAGAAGAAGAAGAAAAAGATTGTTAGATCAAAGAAGGACTTCTTCTCTTAAGATGACTTATCTCCCCCATAAGGAAGCATATCCATCAATTAGTTCCTCATTGAATCTATTCAATGCTGAAGATATTGATGTCAGTGTCAAGTATGGCTACTATGAACAATTTCACCCCCAACAACCCCTCTCGGAAAATATACACTTTCAAATATTTTCCAATGAAGATTTTTTCATAGATTTGTCATCAACATTTATTGATTTAAATGTTGTGATGAAGAAAAAGTCAGATAATACAACTCCAACTGCTGGCGATGGTCTCTCCTACGAGAACTGTATTCTACACAATCTGTTCAAACGAATTAATGTATTTATTAATGGAACATTGGTGAGCACTAGTAATAATTTATCCAACTATGCAAGCTACATACAATTTATGATGATGACACCAAAAGCATATAAGGAGTTGAGAGGACAATCATTGGGCTGTGAACATCGATCAGGTGTTGATACTGACGGCGAGTCGACTACTGCAGTGACCCAGGAGTATCATCTGGTTGGAAAATTAAATCATGAGATATTCAATATATCCCAATGGCTACCCCCCAATGTCAAGATTGACATAAAGTTACAGCTGGCCCCATCGAATTTAATTTTGAGAAAAACACTTACTGCAGCACCCGATGCAAATGTCATTATCACATCGGTAATTTTCCAGGTCCGAAAACAACAGGTTATGAGCTCTGTTGCATTGACAGTGGAAAAGCTAAGAGCCAATGGTAACAACATTAAACTTCTTGTCCCCCATACAATCACCAATCAACGTCACATTGCCACCGGCTCTCGTAGCTATAGCGATTCATCATTTATCAATGGAGAAATCCCATCAAAATTGGCTTTGGCCCTTGGGAAGAGTGGCAGTGCCGTTGGATCCTGGACTGAATCCCCCCATGATTTTAATTTTTTTGGTCTATCTAGCCTTGTGTGTAAAGTGAATGGTATTCCACTGTACACTCTATCATTTGACAAAAAATCCTATAGAACTCTGTACGAGTTGACCATGCAATCCCTAGATCATGACTCTCAACTATTTGAAAATGGAATAACCGATTCAATGTTTTCAAAAAATCATGGTGTAATTGTTTTGGACTTGTCGGGGACTCAGGATAAGAGCATAGTACGAACAGGGAATGTACGTTTAGAGTGTACATTTGCCGATGCTTTGACTGAGAGTATCACGCTAATATCACTGAGTCAATTTGAAACCTATTGGGAAATCACACCCAACGGCAGTGTTCTACTAGACCTAGCACCATGAACACAAACCAAATAATCAACGTATTTAGTATGGATCCATACATGTCCCAGTAAAAGTCCTATTGTATACCTTCGGACTTCATTGAAAAAATTCCAAGCGTTAACAATACCCTAATCATTGTTAATAGCAGTCCATCGACATTGAAGACTGGCCATTGGCTATGCATCTTTCAAACAGCGAAGAATATTGAATTTTTTGATCCTCTTGGCCTATCGTATAAATTCTACACTCCATACATCAGCAGATTTATTGAAAGCAGTGGGAAAACCCTTATTTAAAATCAACGCAGAGTACAGGATTTAACGACTAAGACATGCGGCTTTCATGCACTACTCTTTTTCATGTTCAGATGTCGTGGCTATACCTACAAGCAGTTTTTCGACATCTACGTTGACTTACCTTGATTGAACGACTTTCTAGTGGAAAATATACTTACAAGCGTATTTAATATTGATTTTAGTGCCCTACAAATAAAATGTTCTAAAAATGTATGTGAAATTGTTTATTGATAAATGATAAACATTTATATACGTGATAAAACGACTTTTCTACTCTTTAGATTTCATCTTCTACTAGGTATAGGTATTTGTCGACAACAACTAGTGCAAGTAGATTATCTGAATTCACAGTGTACTGATCCTGATGTACTGCAATGCCAGGGTCACATTTTCTAAAGTAGAGTGTAACTTCACTCTTGTCATATCTTTTTGTATAGTCAATGATACTATTCTCATTCATTCTATAGAATTCACATGTTTCAATTTGCTTATTTGAAGCAATTTCACAAACAGTGTCCTCAAGTGTCGAATCACATTCCATCACAGCCAAATAAAAATCAGTGGGCTTATAATCATAACACTCATTGTCTTCACAACGATGACGTAGAAACCATATTCTTTTGTTGTTCCAACAGTTGAATCGCTGAACGGGCTCCTCCTCCCAGAACAACCTAAAACCACGACGATACCAATCTCGTAGCAATAAACTAAAATTACGCTTAGGATTCTTTCCAATCATACCGGGATATGTATTCTCCCACTGATTACATTTATCATAGTGACAATTGGAGCATAGGTTGCCACTAGGATGAGAGTCACACACCTCTTCAAGACAGGAATTACAACCTTTAATTTGTACAGCATATCCTCTATGCAATTTACTCGGGTTGCATAATCTACACTTTTCATCATACTCATCAATCATTGTGCAATTCTCACATGATGACCAGCTGCCCAGTAGGTACATACATAGCGGACATGTATGGAACATTTTTTTTTCATGTATTGACACTCACTGCCACAATGAAACTGAGCTAGCAACAACAAAAAATTGTATGGGATAGAGAGAGAGGAGTAAATCATCCTTGACTGCCATCTTTCTCATGAAAAAAACTCCTAAATTTCTAAACTAATGTTTAAAAGCATATCCACAATATCATTTTGCCGTGTCATGATCAATATGTCAATAAATTGTGTAAATGCATTTGGACCACGATGTAGAAGCTTCATACAATAGTCTAATGATGGAGAATCAGTTTTCATTACATCGACAAGCATTCCCCGAGACAATATCTTCCTTTGAAGAGACAATTCTAGAAAATCGTCATCTAGAATCAAAGTTTTTCCATAAACACTAGATTCCTCATGATTCGCTCTTTCTCAAATCTATCCATTTTTTAGATTTCTAACACTCTCACAATCAACTTCAGACTAGCCTGAATTTTTTCTACTCTAAAAAATATACGCTAGTCTACTATAGAAAGAAAAATACCTTTGATTTAGAAACAATTTTATTGAATATAATTACAAAAATAATATTCAATGATGCATTTTGTTCTCATCAATATATTTCGATAGGACATCTAATGCTGACCGAAGTTTATTTATATGGAGAATATTCACTTTTCCAGCAAAACATAGTTGTTCCTCCTGCTTAAATTTGCTTAATGATATCACGTATCTACCATACATATCGTCCCATTCAAGGCATAGTCTACAGCCACTGGTTATTTCCACTGCCTCATTTGGTACTCGTATATCATTACTGCTACCGGCTCCATCATTAATCTCCAATAATGTAAATGCACCACTCATTTTTCTCTACTAATATCCTCTCAAATAAACTATTCTCTCTGAATTCAATTCTCTTACTAATATGAATTGTAATGAAAACCATTCCTTTTATTCAAATCCAAATCACCAATCAAGTTATCGTATATTGAGCAACCATCGCTGTCTCTGATTGGCTCCTAAGAAATGTCTACGTCAAATGATACAACCATGTGCAATTCCTATCAATAACAAAAACCGTGCCAGCTTTTTAAAATGTCCACGTGTAAGTGTAGTGTCTCAGGCACGGGTTTTTCCTGTGTAATTGTATTGTAATTCAAATATATAGAATAGATACTACTTCCACTGTTCACTCTGTTTTTTTTTGGGTAACCAACCGACTCTTCAGTAGCTCCGCTTAAACACTCCACAATTAAATTCCACTTCTCATCCACTGGGACACCGGTTCCATCGCAAAACAGGTTTGATAACTTGTTAGAAAGGACAACACGATATGACTGCCTCACTTGTCTATCCTGGATCTTCTGAATGTTAAACACTTTCACAGTCTCTTTGTGCTTGGTAATGACCTTTAATTTTAGTTTTTTAAATACTACTATTGCTACTACTACTATTAACGACTCACTGTAGGACCAGGCTGCGTGAGGCCAGCACACCTTCCCTTGCTTTTCCTTCATCCCAGTCTAGTCAAAGCCCCCCCCCCCTGTACTACCTCCCAGTACTTTGAGCAGTGTGATTTAATGTTTCCACACATAGACGAAAAATAAACCTAAATTAATATAATAATCAAGGTGACTGGAAAGAAACTTGAGAAAATAAACTGTATGTTAAGATATAATGCAGTTCTAGATTCAACGTTTTACTGAATATTATTTTTTTCAATTTTTCAATGTTATAGTTATAGAAAAAAATTTAATATATATTTTGTTTCAGCAAAGCGCAAATCACGCAATGACCTTTAGAAGGTTTATGGTTAGAGGAGGGGGCAGTAGTAAATTCTTGTTTGTAGTAATTTTTGCTCATTTCAAGTTTGATTCGAGTTAAGAAAGAATCCTTGTTTTTCACAGGGTGGCTTTATCAAACCTATGGTGACGTCATGACACGAAGAAAAGGCTCAAATTGTCTGTGGTTAGAAGACAAGTGACTTGTGAATCCATAAATAGAAGCCTGCCACGTGTCGAGTGCCAGGGCCTTGCGGCAAGACCACCAGTCTCCCAGCACTATCCTATAAGCCTAGATTTGCGGAGTACCCACTAATTAACTCCATGTCAGGAGGTCAATTTTTTTACTGGAATATAAGTTGGATACTATGAGAGGGACATTATATCTTAAGATATGTAAGACAGAATATTTAAATGTCAGGAACCTGTTCCCTTCCAAGAGTCGAGATTGAACCTCGGCCCGAATGTTTCCTGAAGTGACTATATCTACCATGATGTTACATGTGTTTGATATAGATATTCATATAATGTATGAAATAGATGTAGCTTGTCTCTTAGAGAAAATGACGTCATATCCTTCAGAAATATCTGTCAACCCATGATTAATAATAGCCGTATTTGTCTTTCACTATGTTGCAGCTATTGCTGCAAACACGATCTCGTATTCTAAATTAAATTTTCGTAAAAAATAGATTTTACTTTAAAAACTGTTCTTTTTTAATTACAAAAGCGATTATATGTAGAAACTTCCTTTAAATTCAAATATTAAACTTTAGAAAGCTATTAAACAGCTATTAAACTTAAAAGCTTAAATAGCTAAAAACAGCTATAAAAATAGCTATAAAAAGCTTAAATAGCTAAAATTAGCTATTAAACAGCTCTCTATGATGTTCCAATACCCTAGCTGCGGTGAAAAACGGCAACAATGGTATTCAGCATAATCAAGATCCAGAATAGCTTGAATTTGCTGCCAGAAGTAATATCCTATAAGCCTAGACTTGCGGAGTACCCACTAATTAAATCCGTCTGGTTTGTCTGAGCTCTGACCCTTTTCAGACAAGACAATGCAAATGGGAAAAACATGAAATGGGTTATAAAAGAATAAATTAAAAAACAATAATACGCGCAATTTAAGGGGAAATGAGAAGGATTAGTTTCAGGGAGGAGGGAGTGTCTTTGAGGGACGGAGGAGCTTTTTTTTGGTCAACAGCTCAATATTAACTTTTTTTCCGCTGTTATATTTATAATTTATTTTTCCTTGCTCAAAGCAGTAATTTTCAAGTGTAGATTTAATGTTATCCAGCCTCCTTAAGTGAAAATGAATTATTCTAAGAAAGTGAGCTGTATTTGTTAGAGTGTCAGAAACATTACATATTTATTCAATTTAATTTAAGCCCTTTTTTAGCTATAATAATGTTTGGTGTGATTGACAAAGAATATATTGGTCTGAAATATTCCTCAACTGGCATTATTTTCAAAGCAGCTTTCTTAATACTAGACGAAAAACGGCGTGAAGTTCATAGCTATAAATGGGACGTCAGTTACAATATGTATAAGTACGAGAAATACAGATGGAGGCGAACATTAAATGTTATAAATCGAAACAGCTTTTACGTTAAAATCATAAGACTACGTAATGAAAATGGCTATAATATAGATACGTTTTATCATGAAAATATCTGAAAATGTTGAAGGTATAGTAAGAAAGGCTTGCAAAAAACATGATAATACTACTAGTACTAACAACTTACTGCACTACTAAGCCATCTGAGGTTAACAAAAGTACGTTTCATTGAGAAAAAATTTGAAAATTTATACATTATAGTTTGAATGACATGCAAAAATATAAAATACTACTACTACTAGCAACTCACTGCAACATATGGACACCAGAGGCCAATACAACTATGTTTTATCAAGAAAATATCTGAAAATGTTTAAGATAAAGTACAAATGGATTGCAAAAAACATGAAAATAGAACTACTACTAACAACTTGCTGCAACACAAAGCCACCTGAGATCAATACAGATACGTTTTATCAGGAAAAATATCTGAAAATGTTGAAGGTATAGTAAGAAAGGCGTTGTATTGGCCTCTGGTGTCCTTATGTTGCAGAGGAGTTGCTAGTAGTAGTAGTAGTTTTGCATGTTTTTGCATGTCATGTTTTCGCATATTATTCATACTATAATCTATATATGGCTTAGTAGTGCGGTAAGTTGTTGGTTGGTAGTATCATGTTTTTACAAGCCTTTCTTACTATACCTTCAAAATTTTCAGATATTTTTCATCATAAAACGTATCCGTATTGAAATCAGGTGGCTTTATGTTGAACCCCCTAATATACGTATTAAAAATATATGAATATAGAAGTTCGTTACGTAAGTTACGTATATTTATTACTAATAAAAAGTTCGTAAATAAAATTAAACAACTTTTGAGAAAGCCATTTAACCAAACAAAAGTAGAATTAATATGCAAATTTGTTTTAATTATTTATGTACGGTGAGCCAAAATAAAAACCTGCGTGAATTCAAAAACGTTCAAAAATAAAAAAAATAAGTTTTTTTTAACTGAAAGTAAGGAGCGACATTATAACTTTAAACGAACAGAAATTATTCCTTATATGAAAGGGGCTGTCCCCTCCTACACGCCTTGCTCTTTAAGCTAAAGTTTGATTCTTTCCCACAAGTCTATTTTTTAAAACAATAAAAAAATTTAGCGTAAAGAGCAAAGCGTTGAGGAGGGGACAGCCCCTTTCATATAGGGAATAATTTCTGTTCGTTTAAAGTTTTAATGTCGCTCCTTACTTTCAGTTAAAAAAAAAACTTTTTTTTTAAATCTGGCCAAGGAACTTATAAATTGTCATTTTCAACCTGATTGGAGAGACGAAATACAAAACCGATTGGAAACACGAATTTTTATGCCCCGGTCTCTTATCCTTCTAAACACAAAATATACAGGCCCTTTGTCTTCCCAGCCCCACAGCAGGGGCTTAATTTGCTATTGGGCAGGGGGATGTAACTGCCCCTCCCAGACCTCGGTTTGCCCCCCCCCCCAGCTGAAATTTAGTTTCTTCCAGAATCTTGTCAAAACTAAGATAAACCTGCATAATGCAAGTATCAACAGAAACAGATCAGTTTTTTTAGTACAAATTTACCTTTATAGTGCTATAAAGTACCTTTATAGTACTATAAAGTACCTTTGTAGTACTATAAAGTACCTTTATAGTACCTTTATTGTACCAAATGGCTTATTTTTTTTTTTGTTCTTACAGTCATTTTCACTTGATTTTGGAAAATTGGCTCCAACTTTGCCCCCCCCCCCTCAGGATTCTGACAAAATTACGCCACTGTGCCACTACAGGCAAGAATAGTTGTGTTTGTTTCAGTAATATGATGCATTGTTATTTGCTTTTTTCTTGTTGGTATACGAGCTCTGCTCCCCGCCAACGGAAAAAATGTATAAAATTATATAATTTATTGCTATTGTAGTAAAGAACCTTGAAGTGGCTTGGTGCTGAAGTGCATTATTAGCAGTAGTAGTACAAAAATTTATTAAGCTTCTAATCAAAAATAAAAAAAGTATAGAAGACAATAGATAAAAAAAAGAAGTAGGAAGAACTAATGAAAAAAAAATATAATTCATTCATCTAATTAAGGACAAGAATAACTAAGTATCACAATATATCGGCTAATAAAAGTCATCTTTTAAAGTAATATATTCCTAGAACACAAATTAATTTATAAAAATTTATAAGTTTAAAGAAGGTGACGAGGACAGTGGCACCGGTAGGTATCTTCCATAAGCTGCCATTGCCAACAGCACATGGGTAGTGGGATTGATTGTCACAGCATCTGTGATAACAGGTAATTGTGGCAGTTTTCATTTAGCCTTGAATGTGATAACACCTTTTTTGGATTTTATCAACTTGAAACTCGGTAGGATCCTAAATTAATTCAGTGACCGGAGTTAATTGTGCAACCATTCTGTCATAACATTTCATACGGATTAAAAATGTTGTAATCTACTGACCTAGTTTCTGGACATTTATTTACACTTTACAAAAATAGATTTGTGCGGATTTCAATTTTGCGTAACCATAATTGACAAGCAGAAGAGGGGCAGTAAACCCGTGGCAAGTGCCGTTGTACCTGCCGGGAGAGTCTCCCTTAAATTGCGGGGATAAGGTAACGGGGGCTGACGCTTCCCTTGTCTTTTGGGGTGATATTTTTTTTTCAAGCCAATGATGTCTCCAAAAGTGTGCCCTAACTGTGAACGTTCTTTGGGGAAAGGCACGCTGTTGCAATGCACTAAGTGTTCCAATTTGTTTCATCCCTCTTGTTCAGGGATCTCCGTTTCCGATAGAAAGAATACTCCTAACTGGATCTGTTCTATTTGCAAAGCCGCTACCGAATTTTCTAGTGACCCAATAGAGAGTGAGCACCCAAATTCTTCAATAAATATGCTGACGCCACTGAATGCCGTAACCCCTGCGTCTCAAGACCCTCTCTTGGCTGTTAGTCAGGAAGCACCTGTGATTAACGATTCGACTGATAATCATTGCCCAAATGAACAGGTAAAGCGGAATAATTTTGCCTGCGATGATTCTTCTGATTCATTCTGTGATTTTTCAAAAACCTTCGTAATTGCAGATGGGATTTCTCATGTAATTGTGAACTCTGCCCTGTTTTTTATTTGCGATGCATTTGCAAATGGTATTCCAGAAACGGAGCTTATTGAAACTGTGGCGAACTTTTACAGCCTTGATGCTTTGGTGAATGCGAAAAATCTGCTTTGGAAATTTTCTGGAATTCCTATAAAGAGAGTAACGAGACGTGGCAACGCTGCGGAACTTGCTACAGCAAAAGATATTATGAAGATGGTCACGGATCTTGACCAGAAAGGTTTCAAATGGCCTGTATTAGTTCCTCGCTCATTCAGAGACTGCCCTTTATTAAAATCTGACTCCAATGTACGTTTGGATCGACTTGTTAGTGATTATGGCAGAAAGCTGGAGAAATCCATTACTTCTCTTGAAAGAATTGAACAAGACTTACAGTCCTCGCTGTCGAAGTGTTCAGCCAACTTGGGCTCCCCCTCCCCCTCCCCTTTAAATTCACCTGATTGGCCTCCTCTCCCCATCAGCTCTGATTCAGTAGAGACTATTACTATCGCTAATCCGCCAGCCTCGTTACGTGACCCTGTTTCCAGGAAAAATGAATTGGACAAATTCGGCTCGGGCTGTATCAAGCAAATAAAAAAGACCAATGATTTGATTTTTATCACTGTGGCGGCTGAATCTGGGAAAAAGTTTTCTTGTGATCTAAAGGATTCCTTCCCTGATTGTCTTATCAATACTAGAAAGCCTAAGTTTTTCGGAATAATCCGTGGTGTGGATATCGAGTTCGACATTGAAGCTCTAGCAGCCACTTTGCCTGGGATTCTGGAGTTCAGGCGCCTTGGAATGTCGAGAACAGTAAAGGTGTCGTTTGAGTCCGAAGCATTTTTAAAATATTATATCGTCCATGGGATTAAGTTCGGTTACGAGCTCTACAGAGTTGAGAAAGACAAGGTGCTTCCAAAACGATGTTTCGCATGTCAAAGTCCCTCTCACACCGAAAAAAACTGTGATTCTACTACTCTGAAGTGTGCTCGTTGCAGTGGAAATCATAGATCAACGAAGAATACTCCATGTACTAACCCCATTTGTTGTGCAAATTGCAACTCAACTAACCACCCGTCTTACAGTTTCAGTTGCCCTGCTATGAAAAAGCTTTTTAAATGAATATTGGTTCTACGATTACGTCCTTTAATTCGAATGGAGTCATTGGCAAATTTGCAGTGCTGAATGAATTTGTTTCTGAAAATAGTTCAATACTATGTTTGCAAGAGCATCATTTGTTGGACCATTCTTTGAATATGTTAAGTTCCCTTTCAAGTCTACATGATATATTTACCGTTCCTGCGAGGCCTACCGGAGGCCGCCCTGCGGGTGGCATTGCTACATTTGTTCCTAAAGAATTTAGTGCTATTTTATCTTGTGCTGATGAGTCTTTTCTTGCCTGCAAACTTTTTGATTGTGTTTTGGTCAATTGCTATTTGCCTACTGACTATCATGTTGATTCGTCTTTTGAAGCCTTTACGTCAGCTTGCCATAGACTTAGTAGCTTTATTGCCCTATTAGATTCGAGTTTACGTATTTTTATTTTTGGTGATTTTAACTGTGATCTCGATAGTGTAAATGAACGTAGCACAATTTTATTTTCGTCTTTACCAAATTTTAATATCTGCCGTAAGACACTTGATTTTACTTATTCTCATTGGAGTGGGAGTACGAGTAATATTGACCATGTTCTTTTTAATTTTTCCCCATCTATTATAGTAAAAGTTATCCCGGATTTCCCGATAAGTGATCATTTACCTATTCAGTTTTTGACATCGTTTTCTGTAATTCATGATTCTGTTTCTGCTTCTAATTTTATTCCAATTCGCCCTAAATATTTTGAGAAAATTATCTGGGATGAAAAACTGATTCCGGCTTACCAAGATAAAGTTGATTCTTTAGCTCGAAAAGTAGTTGTACCTGATATTCTGAAGTGTCATAAAGATAACATAGAGCTTGAGCTTAACTGCATATATCTTCAGTTATTACATTGCTTAAAATATGGTGCTAAAGAAACTTTTGGAGTTAAAAAGTGTAAACCCAATGTTGAAAAACCTTTTTGGTCGTCAAATCCGTTTCTTGTACATGCTAATCATGAATCTAAATTAGCTTTTAGACATTGGAAAAATAGTGGAAAACCGCGTGATCTTCATCCGGCTTTTCTATGCATGAAAAAAAAGAAGGCAATTTTCCAGTCGGAGCTTCGTCGTCATAATAATATTTTGCTAATGGATGCTTCGTCTGAAGTTCATATGAATAAAAAGAAACTTTGGAAAGCTCTACGTTCAACAAAGAGAGTTAATGAACCTTCTAAAAAGAATGGCCCTTCTCTTGTTGAGTGGGAAACTCATTTTGCAAACCTTTCGAAATCTTGTGATGATCCTGAACAACTTTCGCATGTTGATATAATTTTAAACAGTTCTTTTAATTCGCATGATTTTTCTATTTCGTTTGATTCTTTGTTGGGTGCATGCCGTAAATTAAAGCCACAATCCTCTAAAGACCATGATGGGATTTTTTCAAATCATGTGAAATTTGCTCCAACTTCTTTTCTTCTTCTTCTTTTGACTTTTTTTAATCTTATTCTCAAGTTTGGTAATGTTCCTCCGTCTTTTAGGATTGGGGTGGTAACTCCTATTCTAAAATCTGGTAAAAGAGATCTCCGTTCTTGTGATTCGTATAGGCCGATAACGAAGGGTTCTATGATTGGTAAACTTTTTGAATTATGTATAAAGGATCTTTTTGATTATTTGGATGTTGGTCTTAATCAAGTAGGGTTCAAAAAAGGAATGGGTTGCGACCATGCGCATGCAACGTTTGATACTATAATTAAGGAGTCAAGATCTACTGGCTCCCCACTTTATACACTTTTAATTGATATAAAAGGAGCTTTTGACAATATTTCACATGCTTCCGCTCTTTCAGCTCTTATTTCTGGTGGGATTCCCCTTTCTGTGGTTAGAGTTCTTAGATCTTGGTATTCGGGGCTTAGGATAAAAATTTTTGCACATACTTCTGATTCTCTTTCTAATCCAATTTCCGTGGGTCGGGGCGTGAGACAGGGTGGGGTTTTATCTCCTTATATATTTAACGCATGTCTGGCGGAGTGTCTTCGTTCTTTATCTACAACCCTTATTTCTTGGGGACGGGATGTGTCTTTTCTTGCATATGCTGATGATATTATCCTATTGAGCCGTTCTAAAGCTAGTCTAATTAAGAATTTTAATTCCCTTTCTAGTCTGCTTAATGTTCGTGGTCTTTCTATTAGTATTAAAAAATGTCAATATTTTCCCGTTAATGTTAATGACCGAGCTGAATTAATTTGCGATAGAAATATATCATTTCCGGTTTCTGATGCTGTTGTTTATCTTGGGTTACCTTATTCTGCTTCAGCTCGTGATGCTAAGTCGATGCTAATTTTACATATTCAAGAAAAAATTAGAAAGGCGTTTGGTTCCATAATACGGCTACGTGGTGTTTATCGTCGTGAAATTCTAGGTTCTCTTTTTAATGCAGTAGCCCTCCCGCATGTTCTTTATCCTTCCCTTCTTCTTCGAGATTTTAAAATTTGTGATTTTTCAGCAATTCGCGTTTGTTATTTTAAATATTGTAAGTTTTTACTTGGTTTTCCAATTTCCTTTAGTAATACTGAATTAGTTTCAAAATTTAAAGTTAAAGAGCCGTTGGAAATAGCCAAGGTAAAAATAAATAATTTTTACCGTAAATCTGAAAATATACTTTATGTTCATAATCTTTTTCCTTTTTTTCTATAGTTTAAAAAGTGCATGATTTCATTATTATTATTTGTTGCATTTGATTAAGTTTTCTTTTGGGAAACTTGTAAATTGTTGCTATGTTTGATGGTGTGTTATTTGGATTTTTGAAGATTTATTTATTTATCTTTTATACTCCTCGTTTTTGAGGGAAATAAATAAATAAATAAATAAATATGACAGTGATTACAAGCCTGAAAATTAAACAAGTTAATAACATTTTCGCTAATAAGTTACTTATTCTGGTTACACTCATTTGAAGTGCATGTTTATCCTAAATGGATTCCAAGAATCAAATGAACTTATTCGCCAAAAGTATTTACCTGCTTGATCTTTGTAACCATAATAGCCTAATCAGTACTATGCAAATCTTCATACCTTCTCATAATAATACGTTTGACCAGTATGAAATATTTATATTTTTATGTTGATAGCCTTGAAAAACACGAAATAATTAACATTCTAATGCTTGTCTATGTTTAAACATGGACACATAGACAATCTTTGTATATGTTGGAGATAATACGACATTTCTATCCGCAATATTACAATTAAGCCGTCTAGGTACTTGCACCAAACACAAAGGGTTTTCATGTTCAATCTTTATTTTCAAAGCTAAATAAAGCATTCCGGCTTATAACCGATACAGAAAAACCAGGCAATTGGAAATTGTATGGGCCAATTTTTTTTTAAAATAAGGCATACAATGTCAAAGAAAAGCCGAAAATAGACAAGTTATACGTAGAATATAAGAAATTATAATGAAAACCGTTAGAATCCTGAGATACGACGTGGCATAGACTCGCCGGTTGTCTGTGGCTTGTGGTGGATCATCTTCTGTGGAAACTTAAATTACCCCGTTAAAATGAAATAAATGACCTTAAGATTCTCAAGTCTGGAGGTCTAAAGCTGAATCAACGTCATCAATTCTATTTCAATTATTTTCATTTAAATATCTGAAGGATGAAAGAAAATCTGGCGATTTAGATGATACTTTGGCCTTTTGCACTTTTGAATGCCTGGATAATTTAGTTATTTTTGAAGAAGCAACCTTAGTTTCCACCAAGAATGATTTACCACAATATTATAAGGAGGCAACTGAAATTAAAAATACATAAATAAAGACAACGCATACATACATTTGAATAAGCCCATCTAATTTATTTCTGAATCAGACTAA
>JAQQPU010011355.1:8066-28137 GCA_029168905.1 Artemia sp. Kazakhstan ARC1039 | reverse complement strand
GAATTCATCTGAGTCACTAGTATCTCCATCAGTCGGTTCTACAGGGGCGTATACTACTATAACTGATACCTTGAACTTTCTAGTCATAAAATGAGCAATTAGTATTCTATTATTAATACCTTCCCAGCCTAAACAAGACTTAGCCGCTTCCTTATTCATCATGAGCCCTACTCCCTGTCTATGTAACCCATCCTTCCTGCCTGAGTAAACAAATTCTATATCACCTAATTTCATGCTTCCTACCCCTGGGATATGAGTTTCTGAAACTCCTAATAGATCCAGTTCGAATCGTCTGAATTCGTCAGTCAAAATGTCGATACGATAGTCATTTTTTAATGTCGTAACATTCCAAGTTCCAATTTTCATGTTCTTTAAATCATTGAAATTTTTTTCGCCTCAGGAAAAGCAATGATCCCGGATACCAGTGCAGGACGGGGATTCGAACGAATGTAAATTGAAAAATTTACATTCGAACGGATGTAAAGTGAGATACCCCCAGAACACTTTGTCAATCTCCTGGGCATATGGATTATTTGGTAACCAGGGAGTGAAAAATCACTAGTGTCATCATTATCGGAAAGCCATGTCTCTGTTAATCCTATTACGTCAAAAGGGCAGACACCATTGAATGAAATTAAATCTTTAAACTTGAGCCACTTATCCCGGATGCTTCTGATGTTGAAACAAAGAACATTAAGGGAATTATTATTTACTAGTTTTGGCTTCACATTGGTAGCAAAATCGAGAATATCAAGGTAATTACAACTAGCATGAGTTAAGGTACCATCGGGGCTGCTTATAGGGTTGGCATGCTGATTACTTTCTATATCGGAATAATTATAGGCTGCGATTTGGCCTCAATTTGAGGAAATTAAGTGGACCATTGGGTAAATGAGAAGCCTTTATCTATTGGGGCGGGACCTTTTTCCTCTGGTTCTTTAAAACTTCAGTTTGGCTATTTAAGGGTCGACTTGGAGTTGGTTGTCTAGGGATTGTAGCGGCTACGACGGAGTAGGGCAAGTTCAATCTCACAGAGGTTCGGAGGATCTCGGCTCTCTTATGGTAGGCCGGACAAAGTTGCTTCTCAAGTGCCGTGTGCCCCTTATTATTACAATTTTTACAGTAGGCGTCTTTCTCGGTGCAATTTTCTGTAACGTGGCTAGTTTTACCACATTTTCGACATGATTGGAGTGACTGTTTACAATTATTGTTGCTATGACCATGAGCTAGGCAAATTGCACATTGTAGGGGCTTAGGTTTATAGGACTTATGGCGAAGGGCCATACCATACAGAAAAACTTCTCTTTGCAACTCATTTTTGTATACAATGAGCACTGAGCGACTGGGTACAAGATTACCATCATTTTTCAAGCTGATTCTTATGGCTGTTGTTGGTTGGACCGGATGACCCGAATAATCAATTAGTTCAGCTGTAAATTCCTCTATTGGTATACCGGTGTCAACACCATAAACCACGTATTTATAGGACTTTTCTACTTCTTTTGAAGTGGCAAAGATTTTGGAACCCTCAACGATTAATTCCTTGGACCTTGAAAGGACTGAATCTGCGGCCTTGTGAGAGGTAAAATAAAGATCTATCAGACCATCTTTTAGGAAAACTACTTCAAAAGTTGAGTTAGCTATTAAAAATATAAGCTTTCTAATATCCATTAACCGATCTCTAGTAAAGGGTTGACCATTGGTTTTCTTGATGGTCATAATGTAATAGTATGGCTGATCTAAAGAGCTAGGAAGCGATTCAATTGGTTGGGAATCATCAGGGAGTGATATAATCTCGGGTTGGGGTTCCTCAGGGGGTGATCTAATTGCATCATTTTTTTCTTTTTTTGCCAGGGGTTTCACCGGTACTTTTAGCTTGAAGGATGTTTAGCGCTTGTATCCCCTTAAGATGTGTGGTTGATTTAGACATAGGAGTTGGGGGGGGGGGGTTCTAGTTAAGTTTCTTTTTGAAGGCAGGAAAGGTGAGACATCTATGTCTTTTTCAGGAGATTCCTTTGTGTCAGACATGAGCTATTTGGAACTAAAAATCTCACCTCTTATTTCTTTCACTGTTCAGAACTATAATTCAAATCTTATAATCCAATTAACAAGAACCAAGGTCACTAATATCACTTAGGAAAGTCCAGGGACATGCACCGTCTGTAAATGTTCAAGTTACACACGGGGAATTTCGACTGGCAATTACCAAGAGTGAAAACACCAATTAGATGTTAACACAGCGGAAGCAAGTTCATAACTCAATAAGAGGTATATTTAAGAGCTGTGGTAGATGGTTTCATTTAAATGTCTTATGCCAAATGCCACGTTTTGGAAGGCAGTTGAGGATTCGTTTAACCTTGTTCCTTAATACAGTGGGCGTGATTTCTTCTTTAATTTGAAATAAAGTATAAATTTGTGCCTGATCAGATAACTATATGGAGAAGGTCAATATTTTTGGCTCTATATACCCCAAAGGGGAAAAGTAAGAAAGAAGTGGGAGAAGTAAGTCCTCTCTTAAGAAAATAGCCTCTTTTCCGTGTCTGATGACCGATGGAATTGAAAATTGATTCATTTTGGCGCCTGGCTCTTCTTAATAATTGGATGAGCCTTCCTCGAGAGACAAGTAAGAATCAGGGTTGTCACTCGGCCGGTTTTTTTGGTGCCACTTTGGGTGGCCAAATAGTGTCAATTTTGTGTAAAAAGTGTCATTTTCCAAAAATTTGCCGCTCGCGACGCTTCGCGTCACTCGCGCTCACCAAGCTTTTTAAATTGAAAATATTGACCAATCCGCTTGGGATCATCCCCGTGTGGTTTCCCACATCTTTAACTTCTCCAACATGAAATTTCGGATCTAATGCCATCTATCAACTATAAAAAAGAAATTTTGATTTTACTTAGTCAGTGGTGATTTCCGGCTTTGCGCAGCACTTCCACTCTTGTCAACTTTCCAGCCTCCCTCCTAAAAACCCGCTAAAACACAAATGGGGCTTACTGCATAAAATGGCAACTCGTCCCACAGAGTACTTTCTTCTCTTTGTTTTCAAAAACTAGTGAAAAACTATCAGACAGCTATATAATGTAATCTATTTATCACAACCTGAATATAATAAGTTTCACGAGAACTCTCGCCACTCCCAGTAAATTTTTCTTTGCGATGTCTCCAGGGACTAGGGCATAGGAACAGTCAACTAGCATTTTAAGTATCAATATGAAAACACCTTTATAATAAAAAAACGAGCATTTAATGTATCAGCGTGAAAGCACATTTACAAGCAAATATTAGTGGGATTATAATAACTAAAATGAGGAAGTGCGTCCAAATTCAAAAATTTAAGTAAGAAAAAAAAAGTGAAATTAGATTGTGATTTTGCTAATGATTGCATAGGATTAAAGAAAATGGAAGTTTTGGTATCAATTTTGTTTTTAATATGATGGTTATGTATGAATATTCATTTGTCCATTGCCAAGAGTTCAAAGAAAAATATGAACGGAAATGTTAGAGCCCATTTTTGCGTTACTGGCCCAGTCACTGAAGAGGTCACTAGATATTCTTGTGGGACACCAGTGAGCTCAGTGGATGTTTTTGCGTTGCTGAGTCGTTGTGTAATGTCACCAGTGAGCTTTTCAGTCACTGGGCTTCAAGAGCTCCAGTCACGGAAATCGATGAAAAGACGCGTAAAGTTAACCAGTCACTGGCCCAGTGACTGGTTAAAATAGTTACAGCTATTATCATAGTGGCGCAAAAATACACTCTTAGCTTTTCTTGCTGTTTTCTTCTTTGAATTGTAGTCAACCCTCAACTAATAAAACATAAAAATTGAATTCAGACCTACTCAAGAATTGCAAACTGCTTGACTGACTTATCGTCTATGAGCCTACAAATTATTGCAACAACACAAAATAGTTGAACTAAACAACTGAAAACAATTGAAGGCTTCTCCACCACATTGCAGTTAAATGTCTATCTCTGTCCCCTCCATTGCCAAGTATTTCGTACCCGAAGATCCCTGGATGATCTTCGCTTATCAGTGATAAGAATAAGAATATAAAATTTTCTCACACACAGATAGAGACAAACACGTTTATGTTTTTCACCGCACAGAAAGATTCTTGCATCCAATAATTGCCGAGCGCGGAGTTAAAATAAGAATCTTAACTGACAGAAAAAGGATATCGATGCATATTTACATTGACAGTTTTCCTTCCGATTTTTGTCTGAAAAAAATTTTTTTTTTGTAAAATAGTGCTACTTAGCAAAAAAGGTGCCACTTTTGCTAAAAAGTGTCCTAATAGTGTCAGGTGTCCCAAAAAGTGTCATTTAAAAAAAAAAGTGTCAAAAGTGACACTAAAGTGTCACCGGTGGCAACCCTGGTAAGAATAACTTTGTGTTTGCTGTCCTTGAGAGACAAGCTGCAAATTCAGCTCTTAGACTAGTTTCAACGTGGCTGAAACGTTAAACCGGAATTTGTTACGAATTAAATTTTAAGCTTACTAAATATTTCAACCATAGCAATTTAAATATTGATCTATGAGTCGGACAAAACTTCGGGTGGGGATGGGGAGAATCCGTACCCCCCCCCCCCTGAATACAGCCTTGTATGGTACCCATATAAATTAAGATTTTAACGAAAAACGGATTAGGTGATTGTGTTTTTCTGAAAATGGCAAATTTGTCGTGTAGTTCGAAGAACTATAAATTTAAAAATTTTCCCAAACTATATTTACTCCTGCTGGCATTATTCATATAGCTGTTCTTGTCAAGGCATCGTATCTTCTTTGTCTTTCCTGGCATTGACATTGTTCTTCTTATCTTTTCCCTGTAATGTTAGAAATGTGGATTTTTTTCAAAGATTAAAAATTGCACTCTGGTGCTAAAGGTGACTGATAAGTTTAGGGAGCGCAAGTGCAGGTTTTGTCAAGTATTGCCTCAAGTTTGCTAACCGGAGGATTTCTTAACTCGTTTTACATGGAAGAGCTATATGACAAAACTGGCGGAACGTGCGAATTTGCGAAGATAAATTCTTTTATGTTAAATCAAAACTTTAGATCATCACGATCTGGTTTTCCACAATCTTTTATAAAAGTTTGTTTATTTTTATGAAAATGTTATTTTATTTTAATACACCCGTACGTAATTTAATGCTTTAGGAATATTGTTTAATTCAAGTTCTGTATTTTGAATTAAGAAATGGTAGATTTTATTTTTTATTGGCAAATTTCTTCATAAACAGCAGTGCCACATGGACCCCTTTCTGTCCATCATGCAGTCATTTCGCTTTGTTTTTTGTCTGGCACATCCAGAATTTAACCAAATTAAATTAAGAAATGATTGCACAAGAACTCTCGGCGATTTAACCAATGTTAATCACACCTTTTATTTTGAAAATAGATTTTGTCTGGCACAATAAGAATTCAACCAAAATAAATTGAGAAATGATTACGTATGAACTCTCAGCGATTTAATTAATGTTAATTACACCTTTTAGTTTGGAAATACATTAGGTAACTTTTTTAAAACTATTACATTTTCTGTTTTCTCTTTAATACGATTTTTGTGGAATGTTTTAATCTTGATTTCAATATGCAACCCGGATTTTGATTAACTCTAGTTTTTGGTTTCAAAATTTTGTTTAATTTATTCTAGTTAAATTTTACATTTACCATCAGAAAAAGATTTCTGCAGCGCTTTGATTGACTGAATTCTGAAATATAACCAGATGCTTTCGGTATCCTTTGATTTTTTTTTCTTTTTTTTACCTTATTCACTTTTGAGAGACATGATTTTATTATTAATATTTTTCTTCCTGTTCAAAAATTTAGTTTATGGGATTAAGTTGAGCTCAACGTTGGGATTTAGAATTTCAATCAATATTTTATCGTTCATTTTTTCCATAGTGTTTTTCTAATTTGCGAAATTGCGAAGGATCTGGAAGATGCAGCTAGACGGTATAATAGCAAAATATTGTACTGGCATGTTAATAAATTGAGAAGGAGTAGTCGATCCGGACTTGGCCCAGTTAAAGATAGGAATGGGGCCATAAATAGTGATAAGGAAAGAATTAAAGAGAGATGGGCAGAACATTTTGAGAATTTGCTAAACCGAGATAGAGTTGCAAGAAAAGATATAGAGGAAAATGAAAAAGTTTGTGATACCTTGGATGTGAAGGAAGATTCGTTTTGTGAGGAAGAAATAGCGACAGTACGAAAATGATTAAAAAATAATAAAGCTCCAGGTGCTGATAGTGTGGTAAATGATTTTCTTAAATATGGTGGCTCTGAGGTTAGAAATAAGCTACTGAAGATTACAAAGAAGATTTTTGAAAAAGGGGTAGTACCTAGCAATCTTAGCAAAACTCTAATTAAACCTCTCCATAAGAAAGGTAGTAAGAAGGAGTGGGGTAATTATCGAGGCATTAGTCTCTTCTCTGTAGGTAGTAAATTACTTAGTAATATGATACTTTTTAGACTGAGAGATGCCGTAGACGAAGTTTTAAGAGAAGAACAGTGCGGTTTTAGAAAAGGTAGAGGGTGTGTCGACTAAATTTTCACTCTTAGGTTAATAATTGAGAAGTGCCTGAGTTGTCAAACACCTTTGGTCCTCAGTTTTTTAGATTATGAGCAAGCGTTCGACTCTGTTGATAGAAGAGCTTTAGTAAATATTTTATCCTTGTATGGTATATCAGACAAATACATTAAAGTGATTAGTGCTATGTACGAGAACAATGGTTCTAGGCGTTTACCCCCCGTGATTACCCCCCCCCCGGAAAATACCGGGGGGGGGACGAATTTTTTTCATTTCCGTAAGGGGAACGAATTTTGGTATTTGTGTATTATGCGCCACTCAAGTTTACGCTGTGTAAAATTCGAGAACACACCAGTTTTTTGTTACTTTAGAAATAAATCTGGGCTATAGATTTGTATATTAGGGAGAGGGGGAGTAAAGTATAGCGGGTCTGCATGCAAAATGTGCTTGGTACAAACAATTAATCTGCATATTAGATAGATAGATAGAGAAGTGTATTTTAAAACCAAATATAAGGCCATGAACATAGTAAAATAATATAAATGAAAGGTGCAAATAACATAAACTTTGATCAGCGATCATCATAAAACACTTAAATGAAACATTAACCTAATAATAGTACTTAATACTTAGAAAGTCGGTCATTAAAAAAAAACACTTAACACTTGGAAAAAAAACTCTTAATGAAACATTACATTTACTTTATATCCTGCCCATTTACTTCCAACTGTCCAAATGTTTTTTCATAGTTAAAAAAAAGTTTGGAAGAATAGGAAGACGAGTCTGCAAACCAAGATTAGAATATTAGAAGCTTCAGTGATGACAGTGGTCAGAAGCATGGGCACTCCGAAAAGCGGATGAAGATTTGCTAGATGTTTTCCAGAGAAATTGCTTAAGGATTGTTCTGGATACCTGGTTGACTGGCCGTATTTCAAACAATTGGCTATACGAAAAATGTGTTTCAATACCGCTCTCTAGGGTTATAATGAAAGAAAGGTTGAGGTGGCTAGGGCACGTTGTGCGGATGAAGGATAACAGATTGTCGAAGATTGTTCTTTTCGGCCAAGCGTTTAGGGCTAAACGGAAAGCAGGTCGTCCTCGTCTAGGGTGGGAGGATGTCATAAAGAAAGATTTTAAAGGAAATGGGAATCTCGTGGGAGGGTGTAAAAAGGGAGACTTTGAATAGATTCGGATGGAGGAGGAGCGTGCGTGGCTGTGTTGGCCTCAGGCGGCTTGGTGCTGTGGTGAGTTGTTAGTAGTAGTAGTAGTAGTAGTAGTTGTTTGAAGTAAGTAATGGAGATTTAGCCGAAAAATACCTCGAGCAAAAATATAGCTGAGCAAAAAAAAAAATAATTGTTTTTTACAAGTCCATAAAAACCTGATTTTGAAAGAAGGATTTAGAAGTTTCAATCAGAATTTTTTTTTTTTTTTTATCCTTTCAGCTTTTCTGTAACGATTTTCTAAGTTGTGTTGTCTGAAGTAAGTAATGAAAAAACTATATACAAAAATATCGCTGAATAGCTATACATTTTTTTCAAAAGCCCAAATAACCTGATTTTGCAACAAAAAAAAAACACTTTAAAATTGGCTACCAAATTTGAAACCGATGGAAAGACTATGATTGCACTTTGGATTCTTCGTGGGAAATGAAACAAACTTCCTGGAGCGAAAAACTGCGTTTCTGTTTTAGTGACCATCTGTTCAATGTAAAAACCACGAGATCACAACATCAGATTAATTTAAAGAAAGCACTTTTCATAGAACCAAACGATATTGAAATGAACAATCTTATCAAACAAAAAGGAAATGAATGCTTCTATATGCCTAAATGAATACTGCTTAGTCCTAAAGCAAATAGAAATTGGGTTAAAAAAAGAAGCCAATAGAAGTCCTAAAGCAATTCCCAGTAATGGGTTAAATTGCATGGTGACGCAGAACACCATCGTGGGAGGATCCTCTATAGAAGGGCAACTGCGGCAGGGTTTAAGATCCAGATCTATGGACAATGGCCTCTGCAAAGGGCTGTCTCGACCCTGTCGGGGTACCTGCAAGACTCGAGACCTTGCGGTCAACTCTATTCCCCCTTGAGGAGTGGCGACCCTCGAGAAAACTAGCCTACTAAACGACACAGCATTCTTACGGGACTCTGATTAATGGATAATTCTTCTGGGCTTGGTCTATTTTGACGGGCGTTTTCGGGCGGAAAAATCTCTTCCTAGCTAATTTATCTACTATGGGTTGCCTCCCCGTAGTAGCATAATATTTGTAGGCATGAATATATAATGAGTTGGAGGTAATATGCTTGGGACTGTCTGTGCAGGATTTCGACTCTTGTTGATAGAAGAGCATCGCCAAGTGCTGAAAATCATGTTGTGACCAAGATGGGCCAGGATTGCACATAGCCTCCATTCATACTAGAAGTCTTAGGGACTTCTGGCTGTCCGGTCCTAAGCCGGCTTAAGCGCTTTAGTGTAGGCTTGAGAAGATATGTTGATCCCCGTCCAGCACTGGTATCCGGGACCATTGCTTTTCCTTAAGCCAAAATAATTTCAACGATTTAAAGAACATGAAAATTGGAACTTGGAATGTTACGACGTTGAAAAATGACTATCTTATCTACATTTTTCTGACTAATTCAGACGCTTTGAACTGGACTTATTAGGAGTTTCAAAAACTCATATCCCAGGGGTAGGAAGCATGAAATTAGGTGATATAGACTTTGTTTACAGGGAGTAGGGCTCACGATGAATAAGGAAGCTGTTAAGTCTTGTTTAGGCTGGGAAGGTATTAATAATAGAATACTAGTTGCTCATGTTATGACTAAAAAGTTTAGGGTAACAGTTATAGTAGTATATGCCCCTGTTGAATCGACTGAAGGAGATACTTGTGACTCAGATGAATTTTACTTACAGTTACAGGAGCAAATAGACAGGTAGAAATATGGTGTTTTTACTAGGAGATTTTAACGCCAGGTCGGTAGAAATGGGAATAGATGGTATCCGAGCCTAGGTAAATTTAGTGCAGGAAAAGAAAACAGTAATAGCTACAGACTTTTGCAATTTTATAGGTATAACAATCCAGTTATAACCAATACGGTGTCTGGTCATAAAGAGGTCTATAAGTTGACATGGTATTCACATGATGGTAAGACGGCAAACCTTATTGATTATGTTATAGTAAGCCGAAGACTGGCAGGATCAATAAAAGATACTAGGGTATATAGCAGTGCTGTTATTGATGTTAAAAGTAAAGATCACCATATAGTAGTGCCTAGGGTTAATTTTTAAAGCTAAAATTTCGGAAGGGTAACTACCTCCCGGGAAGTTATGATCTTGGTAGACTTCAGGATGACAATATGAGAGAAACTTTCCGGGAACAGTTGAGTACTAAACTTTAGAGTTTAAAACTCGACAATGTGGAAGATGGTTGGAATAATATTAGGAAAACAATTACTTGCTGAGTACGAAGTTGCTGACGGTATCTTAGGAAATAAAGTTAGGACTGCAGCTAGAATATTAGTGATGAAGCTTTATGTTTAATAGAGAGGAGAAGGGGCTTGTGCAAGAATTATCTGAGTGATAGATCATGTGAAAACAAAAGGAATGTGGAGAAAGCATTAAAATATGAACCTAGGAGGTGTGACTTGGAGGCCATGGATAAAATTTCTGAGGATATGGAGGATGCAGCTAGACGGCATAATCGTAAAATATTGTACTGGCATGTTAATAAATTGAGAGGGAGTAGCCAACCTGGACTTATCCCAGTTAAAGAGAGGAACGGGGCCACAAATAGTGATAAGGAAATACTTAAAGAGAGATGGGGTGAACATTTTGAAAATGTGCTAAACCAAGATAAAGTTGCATGAAAAGATATAGAGGAAAATGGAAAACTTTGTGATACCTTGGATGGGAAGGAAGATTCGTTTTGTGAGGAAGAATTAGCGACAGTATGAAGAGTATTAAAAAATAATAAGGCTCCATGTGCTAATAGTGTGGTAAATGAGTTTCTTAAATATGGTGGCTCTGAGGTTAGAAATAAGCTACTGAAGATTATGAATATGATTTTTGAAAAAGGGGAAGTACCTAACGATTTTAGGAAAACCTTAATTAAACCTCTGTATAAGAAAGGCGATAAGAGTGAGTGTGCTAAATATCGAGGCATTAATCTGTTCTCTGTAGGTAGCAAATTACTTAGTAATATGATACTTTTTAGACTGAGAGATGCTACAGACAAAGTTTTAAGAAATGAAAGGTGCGGTTTTAGGAAAGGTAGAGGATGTGTCGACCAAATTTTCACTCTTAGGTTAATAATTGAACTAATAATTAAGCCTCCCCTGGTGGTTTGACTAAAAATCAAATAGACCATTGTTTGGTTAGCTATAATTGGCGCTCAAGCCTCATTGATGTACTATCGTATAGAGGTGTTGATGTACGATCTGACCACTCGCTTATGATGGCAAAATTTAAAATCAAGTTGAGGAGAAATACAAAGAAAACTCCTCGGACTCAGACAAGCTACTAAATAAAACTTTGAAGCACAATTTTGTGGTAGAACTTTCCAATCACTTTCAAGCTCTCTCTCTCTCTCTCTCTCTCAACCAGAACAGTTAGATCAAGAAAACATGTAGAAGGACATGAAGACTTGTTTTCAATCGGCTGCCTCAGAAATTTTTGGCTACAGAAAGAGCCCGAAAGATCAGTGGCTTCCAGACAAGACATGGGCCCTCAAAGAGAAAATAAAACGTATAAAACAAACCCTTTTTCAGAATCAAGTACCAAGTCAAATGATCTTTAAAGATCCAGCTATAGACAAGTAGATAAAGCGGTGAAAAAAAGGGCAAGAAATGACCAGCGTTGTCAAATTGAAAGGAAGGCGAATCTTGCAGAAGAAGCTACCAAAAGAGGTGACTCTAGAGCCCTTTATAGGATAACAAATGAAATAGTTGGAAAGAAACGTTCCCAAGGTGGTCCTGTCAGGGCCCTTTCGGTGCTTTACAGACAGAGCCAGAGATTGTAAATGAAATATTGGTGTCACACGTTGAGAAAATTCTGGATAGACTTCCATCAGAAAACCCCCAGAACATCCCAACAATACCACTTTTTTCCCTGATTATCAGTGATGAGCCACCAAGTATAATGGAGATAAGTACTGCAGCCAGGAAATTGAAAAACGGTAAATCACCAGGTGAAGACCGAATAACAGCAGAGATGATTAAGGCATCAATCCCAGGACAAGTCTCATACTGGGTCATGTTCTTTACCAAAATCTGGGAGAATAGAGAAGTGCCAGCTGAATGGAAGACAAGCTCACTGGTCAGACTTTTCAAAAAGGGTGATGCTACTGTTCCTTGAAACTGGCGAGGAACCAGCTTACTATCAATGCCCGGGAAAGAGCTTTGTCATGTTATTTTGGAAAGGATATAGACCGAACTAGATAAACTCATGAGAGATGAACAATATGAGTTCCATGCAGGACGTTCCTTTGCAGATCTTATTTTCACTTTACGCCTGCTCATAGAGGATTGTCATGAGTGGGGGTCCAAAATGTACATGACTTTCATAGACTTTGAAAAGGCTTTCGATTCGGTCGATCGTGAAACTTTTTGGCAAATTCTGAACTATTACGGCTTTCCGGATAGAATAATTAAGATAATTATGTCATTGTACGAAGGGAGTGAATGCTGCATTAAGACACCAGAAGGCCTAACGAGATACTTTAGAATCTTATATGGAGTTAAAACAGGGATGTGTGTTGTCACCACTGCTCTTTATAATAGCTATTGACGATACCCTTCATAACAAAACAAGAGATGATATTGAATTATCATCCGGTGTAACAGTCAACGATTTAGATTTTGCAGACGACATAACATTAGTTCAGGGTTGCAAGCAACGTTTGCAGTACTTCATTCACAGGGTCAGTGTAAAAACCAGTCAGCTTGGTCTCAAAATAAATGCAAGAAAAACAAAACCATGGCAACATCCAATTCCCCCCTACATATCACATGTGCTGGTGAGGAAATTGAACAAGTTATTGAGTTTAAGTATTTGGGTAGCATCATAGAGAATACTGGTTCTTCCACAAAAGAAGTAATAACTAGAATAGCTAATAGTAATAAATAGAAAGCTAACGTATTATTCAATCGACTGAAAAGAATCTGGAAATCCAAGAATTATTCAAATCGCCTGAAGCTGCGCTTACTCAACAGTAACGTTTTACCAGTCCTCCTGTATGCCGCTGAGACTTGTCACTTAAATATTCAAAAAGAGAAGAAGATTCTTGCTTTTGAGAACAGTTGCCTCCGGAGGATTCTGAGTGTACATTGGTCGGAAAGGGACTCAAACAATACCATTCGGAGAATCACAAATCAACCATTAATAACCGACGCCAATAGATCCCGTAGATTGAGGTATCTTGGATATGTTTTAAGAATGGAAAACCATAGAATCCCGAAGTCTACACTTTAGTGGCAACCAGTTGGAGGGCGGAAGCGAGGAAGACCTCAAAACAAATTGAGGCGAACCTACAACAGTGACCTATGTCGCCTGAATGCCTCTCTCCAACCAGACTGGGAAGTTGTCTAGGCAGCGGCTCATCTCAGACCCGAATGGTTAACATTCACTGATGCCCTAGGCACCCCTGGCGGCGCAGGAGGATTTAAGGTCTAACGTCTAAGGCCTTAGTTGTCACACACCTTTGGTTCTCAGTTTTATAGATTATGAGCAAGCGTTCGATTCTTTTGATAGGAAAGCTTTAGCATAGGTCTTATCCTTGTATGGCATACCAGACAAATACATTAAAGTGTTTAGTGCTCTGTGCGAGAATAACACTGCTGCGGTTAAGGTAGCAAATGAAGTTAGCAGCTGGTTGTGTATTAAATCAGGAGTTAAGCAGGGTTGTCTTCTATCGCTCTTTATATGTATCATTTTGATGGACTTTGTCTTAAGGAGCACAGGAAAGGCAATTGGAGGCCACGGAATCAAATGGGGAGTAAAACCTCCCGTGGACTTATGCTGATGATTTAAGCATCCTAGATGAAATTGTGAGCAAAATCAATGAATTTTAGAGGTTTTGGGAGTTCAGAGTGCTAGAATAGGTTAGAAAATTAATATTAAGAAAAACTAAGTCACTAAGGCTAGGAACAAGTGAAGATGAAAAGGTGATGCTGGGTAACAAAAAGATTGATCAGGTGGGAAGCTTCACTTACCTTGGTCGTATTATTAGTAAAGACAGTGGGAGCAGTGAAGATGTTAAAAGTAGAATAGACAAGGCTCAGGTGTTTTTTCTCAGTTAAAAAAAACTTTTAAAGAATAGGAAGATAAGTCTGCAAACCAAGATTAGAATATTGGAAGGTACAGTGATGACAGTGGCCAAATATGGCTCTGAAGCCTAGGCACTCCAAAAAGGAGACAAAGATTTACTAGATGTTTTCCAGAGAAATTGCCTACGGATTGTTCTGGATACCTGGCTGACTGACAACAACAGTAGGCTGTATGAAAAATGTGGTTCAATCTCGCTTTTTAGGGCTGTAATGAAAGAAAGGTTGAGATGGCTAGGGCATATTCTGCGGATGAAGGATGACAGATTGCTGAAGATTGTTCTTTTCGGCCAACCGTCTAAGGCTAAATGGAAAGCAGGTCGTCCTCGTCTGGGGTGGGAGGATGTCATGAAGAACGATTTAAAGGAAATGGGAGCTTCCTGGGAGGGGGTTAAGAGGGAGGCTTTGAATAGATTGGGATGGAGGAGGAGCGTGCGTAGCCGCTGTGGCCTCAGGCGGCCTGGTGCGGCGGTAAATTGTTAGTAGTAGCAGTAGTAGTAGTAAATAGAAATTGCCACAAGCAGGACTAGGGCTTCTATGCCATAAGCCCTCAACTACATTCATTAGTTTTTTTTCCAGTAATCTTGATTATTGTTGAGTGTTTTTTTTTGCTTTTATCAATGTTTTGAGAAAAACAAACCAAATTGTTTTGAGACATAACGCTATTAAGTAAGCATGTATGACACCCAAGCTGTTTAAAGGGTTTAAGAGCGAAGGGATTAGAACCTCTCTTATTTGTAAATATTGGTTGTATTTGTGATTATTTTTTTTGTCCTGTTGATTTTATAATAAATAAAAACACGCTGTTTGAAACAAATTGCTTTCAGTAGAGCGTAAATGGGATTCTGGTCATTAGAATATGTAGGGGGTGGTGACCCTACTCATGTTTCTTAAAAGATTTGCCTGTTCTGATCATATTTATAGTAGTATCTTTTCTTTGTTTTCGTTGTGATCATTCATTTTATTTTTATTTTTCGGTTTAATTTACTCATTGACGGTAGTCTCTGGGAACTTTAAATTTTGAATTATTATTATATAACTGTATTTCTGTTTGCTTAGGCTTTAATCCGGTTCTTAACTTTTCTTTGAAAACTTCTTTCTTAAAAAACGCTTTTAAAATCAATTTCAGTTTAATTGATTTGCTTCCATTATTGATCAATATCAGGAATATATTATTTTTTACAGTTTTCCTGCTGACGAATTAAAACATTGGGTTGTAATCTAAATTTTAAACAAAATTTGAATATTTAATCAATTTTTTGTTCAACAATAGTTTGCACAATATCTTTTTAATAGTAGCTTTACGTTATAATTCTGAGCCGATAGGATGTAGGATTGTTGTTCAAATGGGTTGAAATTCCATCTGATTTTTGGACTTTTACTGGGTTAAAGCTATCCTTCTCCTCCTCCTCCAGACGCCCTTCAGATTATTTAATTGGGAAAAAACCCTTTCGGTTCGTTTTTCTACTTCACATTGCCTTTTTATGGGTCAAATGAAAAATATGAGCAACCTCCTTTAAATGTTATGTGCTTAAAAGCTAAAAGCGTTGGATTTTAAAGACAAGCAAGTTAGAACATATTTCTTTTTGTATCTGAGTCAGTTGATGGCAATGCTCCAAAATCTTAGGCTTAAAATCTTCAGTGGTGTGGTTCCGTAGTCTAATCTTTAAATGGATACTATAATTTTAGTTCTATTGCGAACATCCTGATGATCGGGCATTACCTAAAAACAGGTTTTTTAGCATATTGGTAATTTTGGTATGTTGGTAAATTGTATATTGGTATACCTTATGGCTTGTGGTCCCCGCAATTTTAAGTGACTGACCTTCAAGCTCATGTTTTTGTTAAATCACAAAGTTATTTATTGTCCCTCTATATTTCTAATTTTTCTATTAAATTAAAAAAAAATATTTGAATCTAAAAAACATAGTTAAACGTGAGGGATGGCACCTTTTCGTCATCAGCAATTTCCTTAAAGTTAAGGTCATACATTATAGCGGCCATTCGAATACAGTTGTCCAAATGTTCGTTGGTCAGCCGGTTCATGTGCTTGTTTTTGATGAGTGTCACACTGGAAAATAAAATCTGGCACAGATATGTTGAGCTGAAAATTGCATTTCCTCGTTAACCAACCTGAACCAAAATTGGATATCTTTCCTTAGGAACAAAAGGTCAAATATTTTCATTTCTTGAAGTGCGCGATCTTGATGAAAAGTCACTTTGAAAATCAACCAGGTCCATCTCCGCTGCAGCGTTGTCTTCTTCAAAATGTTTCATGAAACAGGTAAGGAATCTTTCTGCATTAATCTTTGCAAAAATGAAATGTGACGAACATATGCTGCAATGGAAAGGTGTTTGAAAGGGTTGAAAGAATTGATTTTTCAAGTCTGAAATAATTGCAATATGTTCTTCATGTTTATAAGAAGGCTGTGGAGGTAGATCATTGTTTATCAAGGTCTGCATCAGACAAGCAATGTGCTCTGGGTAAGCCCTTTCCCCACAGTTCCAAATTTTTGTGAACGAAATGACGTTTGAAGTAATTCCACCAACATCACATTATCTTCGCCTTGAAGCTGCAAGTTAATATTATTTAGCTTTTCTGTTGCGAGCATAAGAAACGCAAAATCTTACAGCCACACTGAATCCTCTAGTGAAGGGAAGGACAAGGATATACTTTATTTTATTAAAAACTCCAATTTAACGGGAAGAAACTGTTTAGAACGTTGCATAAAGACTGTGCTGAGCGCAAACGAATTTCTTTATGAAGCAATACATCATCAAACTGGCATTATAACTGTTCATTCAGAGTCCTGAACAAACGTCTCTTAGATACATGAGTTTTTACTTTATTAACGATTTTAACGCTTTGCTCATACTAAAAAAATTACCACAACGGCTGCTGGTGTACGCAATGGTAAGACAGAATTTTGAAAAGCTGTTGTTTTAAGATATAAGGCAGTAAATTCATTCTCACCGCCTACCATAGTGGTAGTTGCACTGGTTGCCGAGGCCACTAACTTTTATACAGAAATATTATCAGAATCCATTAGCGTCTTAAAAAAAAATGTGGAACAAGTATATGTCCTGTCCCATAGTATGTCCTTGAAGTGGTACAACTTTTTCCAGCTCTTCTTTTACTTTAAATTCATCAAACTAATACTTACGAAAATGGCTAACTGGGCTATCTCAATCATATTATTGATTCATCAAGTTACAGGAAAAATAACTATAGCGATCTAAGTCAGTTTTAAGTTTCGAAACTACATAAGAACTCGTTGATTCAACTCTTCCTATAACTGTTTTTTCATTCAGTTGCAATGATTGAATAGCAGATACTATATCACCTTTGTTTTAAAATTATTAAATAATATATCTATACATTCTAAAAGTGCAGCTATGATTAATTTGTCATTTTTGTAAGTTTTTTTTTTCCAGCATTAATCTTTGAAAAACGAAAAGATGCCTCAGTTGCTGTTATGTTTTCTGAAAAAAACTTGAAATTGTTGGGCATTTAATTGGGATTTCAGTTGCACTTCCTTCAGGAAGGATTCTGAGGTATATCCTTTTCAATACTGGAGTGAACGTTTTTTTAATGACGCTCACAATTTCCTTTCTTCATAATTAATGCACTTGAATTACAAAGTAAGAGCATACGTTTATCCTTCACCTGGGTAAAAAAGTAATCAGTTTCCCATTTAGTATGAAAACTATTTTTTTTTTCTTTTATACTGGAACCGGTGGTGTCTACTAGAAGCAGTCTGTCGTGACATGTTGGGCGGATATATTAGGCAGGTTCATGATTACTATTGCTACTGGAATCTGTAATGGGTTCAGGGATGTAGACTGAACGTTCTTCTTTGATTTTTCACTTGTTTTTGGAAGACTTTTGTAGGTGGGGGAAATCATTTTCCTTGTTTTGGCATTAAAAGTATGCAATTTCGATTGGTACTTATTCGTCACATTCAAATTTTTACTCATTGTAGCACATAAATTAAAAGATCAAACTCACAATAGGGACATTCAGAAAACGAAGCCCGTAAGAAATTAAGAAACAAAACGTGAGAATGAAAACAAAGATATAAAACACAATAAAATGGAATTTGTACAATCCTTATTTATAATAACCATAATTAAAAAGTTTTAGTTAACATTCCTTTTCATTATATAAAAAAAAACCTTTCTCCATTGCGGGGGCATGTTGTTTAGGTTTTTCAAAAGCGAAGTGCATACGATATACATGAGGATCAAAATTAAATTTATTGTGCAAGTACAGAAGGTATTAACGACTACATTCGATTATGCTGCCACTTTTAATCCTATACTCCGAGGGGGCTAATAAAAATCCAAAAGAGGGTGTCACTTTTTGGTGTCGTGAGTGACTAGTTCTGTTTTTTTTATGAAACCCGATTGGAAGCTGAAACTAGTTCTGCAAGCTGACATTAGCTCTGCTAGCTGATTAGAGTACGAAATGTAACGCCCCAGTGTTTCACGTCTCCAATATTTTTCTATTTTGATGTTGATGATCGAAAACTATTACAGACCAAATTAAAGCATTAGCTAATTGGACAGGAAAGCTTTGGATCTTTTTTTGTGCAAAGCAAATTTTTTGTGCATATAAGGATTCCCTAATCAAATATTGTTGTATTGAAACATAGTCTTACCGAATATTGATCACGAAAAGTGGACATATGAATGAATCCACATACTAGAAAGTCAAAAAAATTCCGACAAATTGGCAGCAGTCTTTCAGGCTATTTATGTAGTGTATCACCCTTCCCCTTAGCATTTCGGGAGTGACCCCAGTCAGCGGATGTCCCTCCGGCTGGAGTGTAATACCAGATTCTGTAAAACACTATCTAGTATTGCATTTTATTAAAACTGACAGGCACTGGTAGCAACATTAGTTATGATTCGATTATTTTGTGCTCAACCAAATGTATTTATGTACATTTATATATAGCTGTTTAGTGACTTTTTTTCTTCCAAATCATAACTACTGCCTATGACAGACTTTTGTGCATTTTCTTTTCGTTTTGTCTCCTTTTCTACACTTTCATCCCTTCCCAAACTCTATTCTACAAGACTGGGTTTTCATCCTAACTTATTTGTGATAAACCTATAATTCAGCATTAATAAATGCATGGGATTTGAAGTTTAAGCTTTGGATGCTTTCCAGCAACTAATTTTCACTTAGCATAGTCAATTAACACTCTTACAGTTAAATCAATTAGGGAAAGAATGAAGGGTATCAAGATTTGGCTCTCAAGATTTGAAAAATGTTGTTTTTTTTTGTCGGGGGGGGGGGGGTATTTCTATTGAAAATGCCCTTTTCGGGATTTTGACAGTCATTTTTTTGACAAAATATTTACCCCTCCACCCTCCCCCTATAGGCATACATTTTCGTAAATAAACGCCACTGTCTACCAGAACTTATTTTAGAACAATAATTATTATTTTTACCAAAGTAAACAAAAGAAATGCATGTCACAAAAAAGTATCACGTAAATACCCAGTTCAAAATTAACTTGTGTTTCTGAGCACAAATGGTGATAAATATTTGCTTATTATTAATAACTTCTGAAGCGCAGCGTCTGTGTATTGCATGCTACCTATCTATTTTTCTTTTTGAGATAAGATTAAGCAATGACACAATCTATCATTCTAGAAAATTGCAAAACTAAAATAAATTATATAATCATAAATTATAACAATATTAGCCAGAAAGCCAAATATACTGTAGGAAGCTTCTGTATATATAAACCATTGTACTAATCTCTACTGATTTAGATTGCTGGGCAATTGGATAAAGTTACAGAACTTTGCAAGGTAGAACTGGAAATAGGTTACTACTAGACTTGATGCACCTTTTTATGATCTGTCCTAATGTGCCAATGTCTTCCTTCAAAAATACTGTACTTGGACAGTGCCTTACCTTTGACGAATATAGGCTATTGATTAAAGTGTACCTCTTGGGTACTTATTTAGGTCAATATAGGCCTATACGAAATCATATTAGCCTATTGAGTTAGGACTAAAGTGAATACACCATTCGATGCCTTTTTTTATGCTGATTACGAATATAATAAGCATTTCTATCGGAAATAAATTTCAGCCCCCCCCCCTATATATGCCAATTCAGGCTTAGGTTAGGTTGGGTTAGGTATAGCCTATATAGGTGGGGGAGGGGGCTGAAATTCATTTCCAATAGAAATGCTTATTATATTTGTAAT
>JAQQPU010011354.1:414-13326 GCA_029168905.1 Artemia sp. Kazakhstan ARC1039 | reverse complement strand
AGAGAGAGAGAGAGAGAGAGAGAAAGAAAAAGAGAGAGAGGCGGAGGGGCATGTTTAGTAACATACCACGGCATTAATGCAAAACAAAACACCTATAAAAGCTACCAAATTAGTAAAAATGTAATTTATTTAAAATGAATGAGCAAACTACAAATTTTGATCAAATTTAAACAAAATCACATGCAATGGACAGACTGAGATAATCGCATGGATAAATATCCAATAAAACTGGAATATATACAATGTTATAAAAATAGGCTACAATAGAGAAGTGAATTACTGACTGATCCAAACGGTAGTAATGTTCATTGAATATTCAGGTCCGTATACAGGATTTTGTTTTCGGGGGGGGGGGGGGGGGGTTGTTTAAAAATTTTTTTTTTTGGGGGGATAAAAAAAAAAAAAATTTAAAAAAACACATAAGAAATGTGTTTATATTTATTTTTGTTACGTCATCATGAGTCTGAAATTTTTTTGGGAGGGGGATGTTCAAATCCCCTAGCCCCCCCCCCCACTAGATACGGCCTTATTTATCAATTAAAGAAGGCATGCACAAAGCTCAAAAAACTACATCGCTTCAACTTGGTGCATGAAACAATCCTTACTAAAAATGAGCAAATGATACAACTCGGTTTATACATAAAAAAAGAAAGAAAGAAAACTTCCCGAGTCAATGTAGGGAATAAATAAACTGACACAACATAACGTTCCCACGGAAAAACTCTATATAACACTGTTTGTAGTGTTAGTGAAAATCAAACGAAGAATATAGAATCGTGCGGTTAGCATACACGCGAAAGAGAGTATCAGAGCGTGCCAAAAAAAGAAAGTGAAGAACAAAGGATTGTGCAGTTATATATCTGGAGATTGCTCCTTGCTTGATCGAATTGCATTGCCACCTCTAAAATCTCAGAATGATTCGGACAGATCAGTTTTTTTTTCAAAAACGTACGATGAAAAAGTCGTGAAATTTCCAAAAAATCGTAAAAAGGACGTAGAAGGTCCATGAAATTCTGTTTTTAAAATAATTGAGAATAGCCAAAATTGTCTTCCTAAACAAACTATCATTGCCCTATTAGATATATGTAAACTCTAGAGAAAATCATTTCTTGGAAACTTCTTTGTATTCTATATGCAAATAAACCAAAGGTGTACAACCAACTAGCAAAGCCCAACCAGGTCAGTCGGCAGAGCGTGCGATTGGTTGTACACTTAATCAAAGGGCCACGCATTCGAACTTGTATTTGACGTTTTCCTAAGCAGTAAAAGATACCAATATTTAGAAATTATATTCTTTTTTGGGTAAAAGATGTATTTGTAGAGTAAGATCGATATTAAACTATTTCACAAGTGTATTGATAATATACCCTGTTTTGTTGGGGGGGGGGGACGAGTTTGAACTTTCAAGGAAAGTCCTGTTTGGGGTTATCAATTGTTTGGGATCTTCACCAAAGTGTATGTGCTGCGTCATTCGACAGACTTAGCTGATAGTTCCTAAAACTCTATAAAAACAAGTATCAATAAAACGCAACAACATTTCGCTTTTGGGCAAATCCCAAATATTTGTTCTTAATGTTATTCATTAGTCTAATAAATGGTGTTACTACTATGAAAAATCTCTTCCTGGAGAGACAAGAACTAATATTTCTCACAAAACAATCGTTGATACTTGAAATACCAATAACACTAATTCTAAACATAGTTACCAAACTACTTTTCCGTGTAACATAATAAAGGATTGGACAAAGAGGTTATTTTCTTCTGTAGTGAAATCTTAGGAATTGACAGTTGATGAAATACTGCTAGAGGTGAGTAACAATTTTTTCTCCACGAAAAAAAGGGGTGTAGAAGGGCTCAGAAGATGTCTTTGAAAATGTCTACCTCAACCCTTAAACGGTGATATACTGCTAGTTTGGAATTATGGACAGTTTTACCTGCAGTACTCATACAGTTGATTTCTGTCTCGGAGTAACTACCAACACAGAAGAGGAAAATACCACCACTAAAAAAAGTATAGCCATAAAATCAGAAACGGTGGTACAACTTTAGAGTCATTTCCAGCAGGGGCGGTACCGACCCTTGAAGGGGAATAAAAGGGGTACGTACCAAAACTCAAACTCAGTAGCCAGGGTTAAAATGCGATTATGTCTGGAGATAAAGGATGTTACAAGCATTGCCAGCTAAAAGTACATGAAAGTAACGGAGTTTCATTATAAATTAGCTTTCCTGGGGGGAGATTTGTCGAAGCATAAAGCTTCAGTTTATTGTGACTTTTAGTTGATTTTGTGATATGCATTCAGAACAAAGCTCTATCTACATTATTGATTATTTTTTGTGCATTATTATTATAGGTCTGAATCAATTGTGACTATGCCTTTACCAAAAAATTAAATATTGGAAAAGCACAATAAAAGAAACAAAGAGCCAAGTCAGGTCCAAAGGGAAAAAAGCAAAAAGAAGCAAAACAACAATTGAAGAAACAAGTAAGGCATCTTGTTGATTAGTATATTGTAGATGGGTATGTAGATGCTTAAAATTTTACCTAAGGAATTCATGAACTTGACAATACCTTTTCCTTAAAAAAAGTAAAGACTATCCATTGATATAGAAACTGGGGATTTTATGGAAATAAGTTAGTTTTTGTCAAAGGTTTACCGGGTTGAAGGGTCGGCCTAAAATTTTACCAGAGGAATGCCTGAATTATTTCTTAAAGTACCTAATAACGTATCAATGCACCGTATTACAAGTCAGCACCAAGACTTGTCCAATAAACACTTTCCTCGTATCCATTCATGCATAAGCTGATTTATTTCAGTTAAGCCTTCGATCGCTTCATATCCAGATTTGGCTTCAGCTTCTGACTAAAAAGAGTAAAAATTATTAATTTTCATAAATATGTTTTCTTATGACTTCTCTTTTTTTCTTCTTCTATGGTCATCAAATCAAAATATAATTTTTACAACTCACATGGTAAGGTAAACATAGCCATATGTGGTGAAAATTTATGATCAAACAGTTCGTGGTAACGAACTGTAAGTAAGGAGCGACCCGGCTCAATGGTAACCGAAACTCTAAAAAACGGAATTTTGGTACCAATAGATACATCAAAAGAATCAGATTTTAATTCTGATTTCAAAAATATAAGTTTCATCAAGTTTAATCTTACCCATCAAAAGTTACGCGCCTGAGAAAATTTGGCTGATTTTCGAAAAAAGGGGGAAAGACCCCCTAAAAGTTATAGACCCTTAATGAAATTCACACCATCATATTCAGCGTATCAGATAACCCTACTGCAGAGGTTTTAAGCTCCTATCTACAAAAATGTGGAATTTTGCATTTTTTGCCAGAAGAAAGATCACGGGTGCGTGTTTATTTGTTTTTTTTCCCCAGGGGTAATCGTATTGACCCAATGGTCCTAGAATATCGTAAGAGGGCTCATTGGAACGGAAATTAAAAGTTCTAGTGCCCTTTTTAAGTGACCAAAAAAAATGGAGGGCAACTAGGTCCCCTCCCACGCTCAATTTTTTTCTCAAAGTCACCCAATTAAAATTTTGAGATAGCCATTGTGTTTAACATAGTCGAAAATCTAATAAATATGTCTTTTACGATGACTTAATCCCCCACAGTTCCCAGGGGAAGGGCTGCAAGTTATGAACTTTGCCCATTGCTTACATATTGTATTGGTTATTGGGAAGTATACAGACATTTTCAGGAAGAATTTTTTTCTGGTGTGGGGGGAGGGGGGCTGGAGGAGGGGGTTACTCGGGAGAATCTTTCCGTGGAGGATGTTTCTTTGGGGTAAGGGACATTTCTATGAAGGGGGTGCCGGATTTCCAAGCATTATTTAAAAAACGATCAGAAATTAAATTAAAAAAAACAAGTACTTTCAACTGAAAGTAAGAAGCAACATTAGAACTTAAAATGAACAGAAATTATTACGTATATGAGGGGGTTCTCCCCCAAGTCAATACTTCGCTCTTTACGCTACAGTTTTTTTTTTTAGTGCTTTCAAAAGAGCTATCTATTCTAATTAAACGGCCTTTGTGATTCAGGGGTTTGTGAATTAAAATTTTTTTTAACTTTTAACGTAAAGAGCGTGGTATTGACTAAGGGGAGAACCCCATCATATACGTAATAACATATACGTAATAAAAAAAAAACAATAAAAAAAAACAAGCGATACGGCTCAATAGTAAGCGAAACTTTTAAAAACGGAACTTTGATGTCAATAAATGTATCAAAAGAATGGGCTTATAATGCTGATTCTAAATATATGAATTTTATTAAGTTTAGTATTACTCATCAAAGGCTACGAGCCTGAGAAAATTTACCTGATTTTTTAAAGAGGGGGGAAACATCCCCTAAAAGTGAAAAATTTTTAATGAAAATCACACCGTCAGATTCAGCGTATCAGAAAACCCTATAACATAGGTTTCAAGCTCATATCTGCAAAAATATGCAACTTTGTATTTTTTGCCAGAAGAAAAATATACGAATATAGAAGTTCGTTACGTAAGTTAATTTGTAAATTACGTCAGAACCAAATTTAGAGACAGCCATTTAGCAAAAGAAAAGTAAAATTTTTATGCAAATTTTGTTTACTTATTCAATGACGGCGAGCCAAAATAAAAGCTGCATTAACTAAAAAACGATCAGAAATTAAATAAAAAAAACAAGTTTTTTAAACTGAAAGTAAGGAGCGACATTAAAACTTAAAACGAACAGAAATTATTCCATATATGAAAGGGGCTGTCCCCTCCTCAACGCCTTGCTGTTTACGCTAAAGTTTGACTCTGTCTCACAACTTTATTTTTTAAAACAATAAAAAACTTTAGCGTAAAGAGCGAGGCGTTGAGGAGGGGACAGCCCCTTTCATATACGGAATAATTTCTGTTCGTTTTAAGTTTTAATGTCGCTCCTTACTTTCAGTTTAAAAAACTTGTTTTTTTTATTTAATATTGGGAAAAGGAGCACACGCCTGATGCTCCCTGTGTATACACTTGCCTATATATGGATGCACTGTAATAATTCTTTTCATCGTCAAATACAACACGGGGAATAGTTACTGCATCTCCGACTGGCTTTTTCACACTGACTATTTCACAGAATTGGTCACTCTGACTAACTGCCACATTGTGAGTTAAAAATAATTTCTAAACTGGCTATGCATGACAAAAGGAAAAAACAAAAAATTGAGGAAAAAAAAGAAAGTTAATTCCAGCCAGTGAAATAAGAAAAGAAATATTGCAGATATTTCGGTCGAGTCCTCCGCTCGACCGTCCTCAGTGCAAAAGAAGTAAATTAAGAAGAAAAAAAAATACAAGGATAAAAGTTCTAAGGACAAAAAGAAAAAGAAAAACAATAAAACAAACCTAAAAAAATAACAACATGAAGTCGAAAGAGGTTCTTTCGACGCAATGAGGAAAGGGCAAATAAATAAAATTATAAAATAGGGCCTCTTTTGATTTAGTGTTTTTTTAAGGTTTGTTTTGCTTTTATATTGGTATTTGTTCTTGTTTATTCGAAAGAAGACTACTTGCGACAACGACTAATTACGGTTACGACTACTTGTGACTATGACTGCGATTAGTTGCGACTACTACTACTACTACTGCTCTGACTGTATCTGCAACTGCCACGTTTGTAGCTCCTGCTACTACTGCAACTACTAATATTGCTACTGAACTAAATCAGAAGAGAATAAGTGCCTCCAGACTGTCAAAAGGACTTATCTGCAATATCTCAGGAATGGAAAAGGTTATTAAATTGAAAATTTCAGGCCATGCTGAGGGGTATGTTGAATTTAACCAAAAGATTCCTTGGACATCCAGGTACTCAAAAGAGCCTATCTACAATATCTCAGGAGCGGCTACGGGTATTAAGTTGAAACTTTCAGGGAATGCTAGGGGGTGTTAAATTAAATCAAAAGACACTATATTCATAGAGGTTGTCAAAACGGCATACATGTAATACCTCAAGGACTGTCAATGGCATTAAATTGAAATGTTCAGAGAATGTAGAAGACAAAGACACCATATGTATCCCGGTTGTCAAAAGGGAGAATCAACAATATGTCATGAACAACTGGTGGTATTAAGCTGAAACTTTCAGAAAATGTCAATTGGAATGTTGAACTAAATTGAAGTGAATTAAAAGACATTATTTGCATCCAGGTTGTCAAAATAGCGCATGTGAAGTTAATCAAGAATGGATAGGGTATTAAGTTTGAACTTTCAGGAAATGTTGAGAGGGATGTTGAAATCGATCAATAGACATAATGTGCACCTAGGTCATCAAAATAATATCTTTTCTACACCATATCAACCAAACGCTCACGCCAAAGTCATAAATGAAAGATTTTGAAAAATCAAAAATAAAGAGAGCTGAGTGATGCCTCTGATATATATTTATTCTCTTATTCCATTTTCATTCATATGTATGTTTTGAGCATTCTTCGAAGAGGATACTTTCGGACATATTTTATATACATGACTGTTGAATCAAAACCTTAGTTAAAGAACCATTCCAAACATTGATATCAAATTGAACGAAACTTATACAATAGTTATATTGAGGACAATCAAAGCCAATGCTAAGATCTCCTTATGACTCTTAAGAATTTGAGTTATAATAATACATTTTAAATCTTCAGCCGAAAACCTGAAAAGCTAGAATAATATTCACAAAATTAACCAGTAATAAAACTTTCTCAAACAAAAGTAAAGAGTCACGTTAAAACTTCAGAATAAAATAAATAAAGCCCTCTAATAAAGCCCTCTATTTGGAACAATGAAATCCAAAACAAACATAAATTAAAATAAATAATCACACTAAACATAATGGTAACACACACTGAGATAGACGAATGAATGAATCCTAAAACGAGTAAAATATTTAACCATTACTCAAATAAAACTTAAAATTATCAAAAATTACTACAAACAGGAATTTACTACTGTCCCCTCCCTTACCCACCAACCTTCTTCTAACGTCCATTACGTCATTTGCGCTATGCTGAAAACAAAATTTATATTAAACTTTTTCTATAACTAAAACATTGAAAAAAAAATGTTCAGGAAAACCTTGAATCTAGAACTGCTGAAATTTCCAAGAATTAATATCATTATATATTACACATTCAGTTTATTTTCTCAATTTCTTTCCAGTCACCCTGATTATTATTGTATTTTTATGATTATTTTTCCTGGATATGTTGAATATTAAATCACACTGCTTAAAGAACTGAGAAGGTGTACAAGGGGAGGCTTAGACTAGACTGGGATGAAGGAGAAGCGTGCAAAGGTGTGCCTTACGCGGCCTGGTGCTGTAGTGAGTTGTTAATAGTAGTAGCAGCAGCAGTAGTATTGAAAGGTAAAATCAAACCAACATTTTAGTTCTTCACTACCTAAACCACACAGGTTTTCGTGGACCCCTGTTTGCGAATTATAATTTTTTTGTCACGCCAACGTGGACCCTGGGTTTCGTGGACCCATGAGAGTCGACCTGGACCACTTTGGGAGTCACTGATCTAGAGCCTTATGACTTGTTCTTCAATTGGATGATAATTGTATCAAGTTAACTTTACAATGAGACCTCAGATTTTAAATACTGATGTTTCTGTTCATGGAAATGATAGCAAAACCGCTCAACATGGTATTTTTGAAAAAAAACAACAAAAAACAATAAGGCCCCTACAATTCCAACTAGCTGGTGTCCGAATGAGGGTAGAGTCAAAACCAAATTATCCGGCTATGAAGATTCTAATGATGCCATTTTCATTTTGATGCAACCCCACTTATGAGGGGTATCAGGCTACTTTTAGAAATTCCCATAAAATTGTTTTCCTAACAAACTTTTACCATAAAGATTAATCAAAATTGAAAACGTTCCATAAATTAAAACAATACTTTTTCGTACAATCTGCACTGACAAAACTTAAAGAATTTGTAAGTACATGCGAAGCATGTAACTTGAGAAAAATCCCCCCAGCTTATCCAAATCCTCCAATGGGAAGGGTCCCGGTAGCAAAGTACCCCTTCGATATTATCTCATTTGACCTATACGGTACAAGTGGAGGCTTACCTGTTTCTAGCAGAGGTAATACTTGTATTCTTTCGGTCATAGATCATTTTTCCGGATTTACTTTTGCAAAAGCATTAAAAAATCAAGGTGCTTATGCCACAAGTAAGGCATTAGCAAAATTATTTTTACAATTTGGCATTCCTAATAAAATTTTGAGCGACAACGGGAGCAATTTCGTTTCAAAAGTAACAAAAGATTTAATGAGTTTCCTTAATATAGAGAAAATGGTGACAGCGCCGTACCATCCACAAGCTAATGGCAAAATAGAAAACAGGCATAAAATATTTTCGAACGTACTAAGTATTTATACGAAAGACAATAGGAGCGACTGGGATAAACTCTTACCTTATTTAACTAACGTAATCAACACTGCTTATTCCGAAACAACCAGAGACAATCCATTTTATTTACTTTTTGGTCGAGATTTTAGAATCCCGTATAATGAGGTTATTGAATCTCGGCAGTATTATAATAGCTCAGAAGATTATAAACAAGAATTCATAAATAGGATGAGGAAAACTTATAAAATAGTTAGGCAAGAGCTGGAAAAATGTAAAATGAACCAAGAGCTAAGAAACCAACCCAAAGTTAAGGGGAATATAGATTTCAAAGTAGGAGACTTCGTTTACCTAAAGGACGAGGCAAAAACGGAAGGAAAAAAACTTTCCAACAAATATTCTGGGCCGTACAGAATAGTCAAAAAGTACGATAATCAATAAACCTTTAAAATGGAAAACCCCGATAGTGGAAGAACTTACAAGGCGCATGTTAGCCGAATTAAAAGAGCCAAATTTCCAGAGAGATGGGTATCACATCCCTCTTCTACTGATTCGTCAGATTCGGAAAATGAGCCCCCTAGGTCAAGACTGGCAGAGCTAAAACCCTTTAATTTCAAGCAAGACTATTTTGAGAATGACAGTGATCAGGAAAATTTTGAAGAATTTTTAGCTATGGAAAATCTAGTTATTCCAAAGAAAAAATCCCTAATACCAGTAAGAATAAGAACGCCAAAAAGTCCAAAAAGTTATTCATCGGCGAGCGCGGGAGATTTAGATTATACAATATCTTCAAAAACCCAATTTTTCCCCGATAGAATTTCGACCCCATGTCCCCCCAAAAGATTTCCAGACGATATGGTTTCCCCTGCAACACCAATAGAAAGGCCCCTGTCTTTACAGGAAGAATTAAACAGAGCTGTAGAAACCCCCGGTATTACTGTAAAGAAAACTCCTCCCAAAGATTTAACTAAAACTAACCTGCGAGAAGCTATGGATTTAATAAATTTTCCCATAAAAACGAGTCAAAATACATTGCCCGGGAATAAAACTCCAAAGGATGACCAGCAAGGTCAATATCATGATATAACTGTATCCAAGGCCAAACCTAAACAATGGACTTCATGGAGGGAAACCCTAGTGCAAAAAATGCCCCATCTCCCTGAGGACATGGCATTCAAACAATGAGGAACCCCGCAAAAACTATTGATTCCTCCCAAAGCTCTCAAGAATCTTTCAAATATCCCCAGTTGAGGACTCAAAACGAGGACTTAGGGAATAAACCTTCTACTTCCAGGGGAGTAGAAATTTACGAAGGAAGGGCAGGTGATACCACAAAAAGTGCCACCTCTAAAAGTTCCAATCCGGATTCGTCGGAAACTAGTTCCGAAGAGTCTGATGGTGAATCAGACCATATAGTAGCTAAAGAAATAGGGAACTCAAGGCCGACCTCAGCAGCCGCACACGGGAAACAAACGAAATTAAAAGGGCAAGAATTTTTGAAAAAACAATACAAAAAGTTTGACCTTATTTCACTAGACAAACCGAAAAAGAAAAAACCGCAAGAAACAGAGGAGAAAATAACGACACAGTCAGGTAGAACGGTTAAAAAACCTGACAGATGGAAGTATCCCTAACTAATGTAAAGACAAATTTCAAAGATAACAAATTTAACACCATAATAAATTTAACAGCGTGCAAGTAAAGTTAACCAAGTCAATATTAATGAAAAAAAAATAATACAAGTGATCTCAAAACATTGGCGATCAGAGAGAAAGGTGGGAATAGAAAATAACCAAAGGTAGGAAGCTCGTGGTCTACTGAGGACGACAGCTGGTGTTGGACCACGTCTTGTGGGAAGCCTGGGGAGGAACTCAAGGCCCATGATTGTTTTTTGTAATTTTTTTTGTAAACGACCGTAGGAAGGGATATTTCTCAGTCCTTCAAGTGTAAGAAATTAGTATTTTTATGCCAATCAGGGCCAGTCAAAACAATACTTAAAGGTTGAATAAAAACTTCTGTGAGCTAGTTAAGTTTTCGTTTTTTGAATCAGATTGCTTTGAAAGAGAAACAAAGAGTTTACTTTCTTATAGCTCTGAGGCGAAAAAAAAAGCTTTTTAATTTCATTATATAATATCTGTGACGTATGCTGTCCTACAGCTGTGTTAAACATTACTTTCAAAGAGAAACAAAGGCATTAATGTCTTTAGCTCCTTGGCGAAAAATTTAATTTTATTAGTTTATATCTATAACGTATACAATAACATAGAGATCACTGTTCTATAGTTCTGTGACAAAAATGTTCTTTAATTTCATTGGTTTATCTATGACATATCTTGTGCTCTAATTTTTTGACATATATTCGCAAGTCAGTCACGTTATATCTTACCTATACTGACTCAGGTCCCCTCGAATTTTCTATAAAAAAAAAATTTGACCCGTGCCCTAACTAAGATGGATAGTATCCAAAACAGGAAATTATCAGTACAGAAGCGTCTAATTATATGAAATATTTTATCTTAGTGCAGATTATAATTATTTTATTTTAAATGATATAAATATATCATATTTATTTATTTAGTTCTGAAGGATTTGCTCAAACAATAGCCTTCTAAAAAGATATTGATGTCAGTTCTTCATTACGCTTATATTCTTTGCCAAGCATCAACTGGAATCTACGCGGGCAAGCTTGGAACCCTGCATCTAATGACCTTATTCGAAAGGCGAAAATGAGGCACCAATGTTGACTTGCAATTACGGAAAAATCCTGAGACTAAGAACCTCTGCATTTCAGCCGTTAAACCCGGAACCCCGTGAGAACGTCTAAGCCTAGAAATAGGGAAGACATTAGAAGACGAGTGGGTAGAGAGGTCTCCATTCGTCCTTGTTATGTCTTGTTCCCTCATTGTAGTACCGTTTGCGTAAAACTGTGTGGCTATGACGCTGCAAAATTCGTTTCTTATACAGCACGGACTTGCGTGAACAATGCAGGCATGAAATAAGTTGTAAAATTAGACCTAAAAAAATTAACCATGTAGCATAAACTCTGTTTAAATGATTATTTTAAATCTAATTAACTAAGTGTTGAAAGAAGTTTAAATAAAGTGTATGTAGTAGTATATATTAGAAAGTATAATAAGAGACCATACTTAAAGTTGAAGAATTAATATTTTATAAGAAACTTCTTTGTATTGAATTTCCAAATGGGAACAATTATAACCCAATTAATGCGTGAATTATTTGTGCTATGAGTATTTACTTTAAAGAACGTGTGATTCTGCCTCGCTACTCTTATTACAGGAAGTAAATGGCAAATTGGTTATTGAGCATTACAATGAGCTGCCCAGTACAGATACGACCCAGTAGCATCTATTTTCATCATATCTCAACCAACGAAGAGTACTCACCATAACTCCAGGCAACTTTCATCCCAGCTTCGTCTACGAAAACAACAGTTACCTTCGATCGTCGTTTCTTCGACCATGTACCATATTACGTATCAGGTAACACTATATTTGAACCTCAGTATCAAGTTCTTTAACGAACTATATAATCACATAAATGCTGAGAACCCCATCGATCAGAACAAGATAAACGATATTTAACGATATTTGAAGTTGAACGATACTTAAAGACATTTGAAGATATTTGAAGCTGAAGTTAAAGACAATTTGAAGTTTAATTCTGAGAACCCCATCGATCAGAACAAGATAAACGATATTTAACGATATTTGAAGTTGAACGATACTTAAAGACATTTGAAGATATTTGAAACTGAAGTTAGAGACAATTTGAAATTTAATTCTGAGAACCCCATCGAGCAGTACAAGATAAACGATATTTGAAGTCAAATGATATTTGAAGATGTTTGAAGTTGAATTTAAAGACAATATATTAAGAGAGTCACTATAGTATGACGACAACCCGTTTTAAAAGGCACAAATGAACAATTTTACGCGAGAATACATCCTCTATGTGCCTCAAAAATCCTAAAAATGATATGCTGAGAAGAAAAACACCAACACCTGTAGTGGGAAGAATCATTTCCCAGTTTACTATTAGAACGATATTTAACGGTCATTTCCCAGTTTACTATTAGGGAAAACTTACCGTGTAAAGACAACTAGACTCGAACTGTTCCATGAAGAAACCATAACGTAAGTGCTTCGAAATTTTTGCCAGGACAAAAGGAGTGAAGGACAGTAATTTACAACAGAAGGGTGTAGTACACTAGGGACACTAAAGGTGATGAATAGATGTGAAGCTACATGTGTTACTTCCTAATAACTTTGACAATTCAAAAATTCCAATAGTGAAAGTGTTTTAATGTTATCAGTGAATATGATGAAACCAATATTGTATGTTATAAATCATTCATGTATGTACCACAAGTAGAATTAGGTGTAATATTATCATGTTATTCACTTAACGTAGTGTAGATAGTATGTAGTACGTCATATAGACAGCAAAAAAAACTAATGTAAAAGTAGAATAGCCCCAACTTTGTTGGAAATGTAAAAGTAATCAGTGCTAGATATAGAAAAAAAAAATCCTT
>JAQQPU010011353.1:16395-28140 GCA_029168905.1 Artemia sp. Kazakhstan ARC1039 | reverse complement strand
AAATATGCTTTAGTATTATTTGAGATGAAGATCAAATAAGACATAATATGAACTCTGGAAATTCGATTATTTCTCTCTATACAGGGAATTTCTAGCTATGATTCAAATTCTAAAACCAGTCTATATCCCTAATACTATCAAGATGGCTTTACTTCGAACTTGTACAAACTAATCATGACATGTCCTTTTCAGAACCAAAACGAGAGCCAGTCATTGAACTGAGCCACTGTGCAGAAATGATACCAAATTAAACATAAAATTAAAGCAACAATCTTAAAATAGATCGTTGCTTTATATTAAAAAGGATTGATCCTAAAAGGGGTTGATAATATTTTTATTCTTTAAAAAGTGCCCTTAATTGGTTTGCTTTTACTGTACCCAAACTCCTATATTATTTTGTGGTTTCAGTAAAGCGCTAGTTTTTTATAATCCTAAAAGCATAGGGAAACATAATTAGTTGGCAGGGGCGTAGCTCCAGCATTTTTATTGAGGGGGCAAGTTTCACATCCAGAGAGTCAAGGGGCATGGGCTATATAATAGATTTTTTCAATCTATTGGGGGGTAACTGCCCCCCCGCCCTTGCCACCCCCAAACGAAGCCACTGTTGGTTGGTTTATTTGTACTAGTTTTATTGATATATGTTAGATAGGCTGCGAAATAGTAATTTTTGTCCGTTTTAAGTTTCGCTCTTTACTTCCCTCAAAATAACTTTGTTTTTTTTTACTTAATCTATGTTCGTTTTTGATTAAAATTTAATATAGAAACAACGGTGCCATGATCTTTGTTATTTATAAGGAGTAATGTATGTTGGTTTTAAGTTTTAGTGTCACTCCTTAGTTTCAGTTGAAAACTTATTTTCAATACAATTTCTAATTATCACCAATTTAGGGGAGATGAGACACCTCTAGAAAATACTGCAAACAACCTTGACAGCTACGAAAAACTTTCATTTTATAACATAAAGTTAATTATCCATACTTCACAAAACAATACATGTTTTTCAGGAACGTTTGTTTTTCGAAGAGCAAAAGCTGTTTTTACTCGGCCGACTTCGCCTGAAAAAGCCATGACGAAGACAGGGCTATATAAATCACCTACTGACTAGCAGAAACTAATAGGCTTCTGTAATAAAAGAGAGCTATTTAATGGCTCGTTTAAAAGCTTATATTTATACCTAATCGCTTTTTGTAAATTTGACTTGATAGCACGTTCCCATAAAGTGCACTTTCGGTTGTTTTCCCCAATTTTTTTTTAAATAAAAAAAGTGCCTTTTCCAATGAAATGACCAAAAAAGGGGTTTTTCAAAACCTAGGCAGGAGCAAAAACTAAGGGGGCAAGGGAGTCCCTTTTCTTCAATTACCGCCGTTAGGACTAGCCCACAGGCTTCTTCGCAGAGTGAAGTTTGAAGTTTCAGTTTAAAACTGTTGATCATTTCAATCTTAATTTTTGTTAGATGTTCAGTTGAAAAGTTTTTAGTTTTCATCAATTTTTTTCGCAATAATCTTTTACTTTTAAGATGAGTAGGTGATTTATGAAACTTACTAAGAGGGTCTAGAGGGGAATTATATGTGAGGGGTCTTATAAACCTCCAGTTAAGGGCTTTGGACCATAATTATTGCAATGGTAACGTTTTATGCTTCCAAACTCTTCTACTTAAGAAGTGTGCCAAAAGTGCTATTTTTAGTGCTATATGGCGCTTTTGGATGGTAAAATCGGTAAAAAGCACGTATATATGAGTAGTAGGTTTAAAATGAGCCTTCCCGGGATATGCTTTAAAAAATGAGTACATCACACTTGCAAAAATAGAGGATTATCTGTAAAGTAATCATAAGAAGAGACAAACCATGATTAAAAAAAAAAAAATCCAAGCTGGAATCGAACACATGATAATCTAATTTGAAGTCCAGCGCTGTACTAGGACTTTAATTGCGTAGCTTATTAAGGGGGCATGGAGGAGGAATTTGCGAGAGGTGTGCTTGCAAACCTCCAGTTAAGGGTTTATAGACCATAATTATTACAATGATACCGTTTTATTCTTCCAAGATTTTACACTTAAGAAGTGGCACCAAAAGTGTTGTTTTCAGTGCTATATTTCACTTACGAATGGTAGAATTGATGAAAAGCACTAAGATATGAGCAAAAGTGGTACTTGTCTATTATATAAAACACAATCGAGAAGTGAAGTTTGGTGAATGCTAATGAAATAAAACAAAATCATGATGAAAATATAATAGTTTAGAGAGAAATTCGGGCTATATAGTTGCACATTAGGGGGTGGGGCGGGGGTAAAGAATAGCATATATTAAATAGGTAGCCTAAACAAAACCATTTTAACCTAACCGAACCTATTTAAACTAATGAACACAAAAATATCATGAAAATAGAATACATTATCAGGGAAATTGTGAAAACTGCAACTTGGAAATATTCTCCCAAAATGCAGATATGTCCTCAAGAACCGCGTTAAAATGAACTCGGCTAAGTATGAATGTAAATGAATGCGGGTTGTAGCTCGGTGCCGTTTGTTCCTCTACTTTGAGGAGCCCCACATTATCTCTAGTTTTTGGGTAGAGACGCCGGTTTCTGGGTCGACAAAATATTTTTGTGGTTCACTTTCAAATGAGAGAAACATGCTTGTTCCAGCTCAGTTGTGTTGTAGCCTTTCCAACAATCTGATATGATTCTTGAACATCCATGGTGAGAAAATATATTCTATCACTAGTCAAAGAAAACTAACCGGTTTCCTCAAGAATCGTGTTAATAATGAACTAAAATGAACTAGGTCAAGAATTGCGTTAATAATGAACTTTTCTTTGTCTTTGAGACGGTCAACCGACGCCGAAGCTCCCAATTTAATAATTCACAAATGACCTTCACAATTTTGCTAATAAAGTATTCTGTTTTCATCGTATTTTATTGTCACCAACCTTCACTTTTCGAGTGTGTTTTATATAATAGACAAACACTGCAAAAGTTTTCAAATGAGCCATTAAACATCATTCTAAAAAGTTCTGGTAGCCCACTAGCTCCAGCAGTACTTTTTAGTAGCCGGGCAACACGCGAGAAGAACCGCACATAGAATCTCAAAGATGCTATTGAAAAACAGGTTTTCGCTGCCTATTGGGGTGTTGCTCATTCTGTGAAAAATATTTAAACTTTAGTTTTGGGGATTAAATGGGGGAAAAAGGTACCTATGTTAGGTTAGGTTACGTATTTAATATATGCTATGCTTCAACCTCCCCCCCTTAAATGCAAATATGTAGCCCAAATTTGTTTCTAAACTATTATATGTTTTTCATACTTTGTTTTATTTCATTAGCATTAACCAAACTTCACTGCTCCTGTGCTGCCCGGCTACTAAAATGGTACCGCCCCAGCTTTTCCACTCGAGACATGGCACCAAAAGTGCCGTTTTAAGTGCCATTTGAAGCTTGCAGATGGCGGATTTTATAGGAAGAACGTAGATATGAGCAATATTTTTAACATGAGCTATCAAAAATCTATCTAAGATGTTCTGGTTGCCCGCTAGCCCCACACCTCGAGAAACTGCATAAACAGAGCCTTTTTTCGTGCCATATGGCAACTGCAGACGGCGGAATTTATATAGACCACGTACATATGAGAGATAGCTTTTGAATGAGCTCTTAAGCATCTCTCTATGATGTTCTAGTAACCTGCTAGGCCTGGAAAAAAAGAAGAAGAAAAAAAGGCCGTTTTAACATTTTTCAACTTTTAGTTACTATGGGCAGTGGTTCGCTCTTTACTAGGTTGCAGCTAATGCTTCAACCATGACAAAGAGTTCATTGCAAATTCTGCCCAAAAACTAGTTAACATTGAAATCTGTGAAATCTAATAGATGGTAGAATTTTTAAAAAACTAGTATATAAGCAATAGCTTTTAATTGAGCCATTAAACGTCTATCTACGATGGTGTGGTAGCCTGCTAATGTCTCATTAGCTTACTGATGAGCAGAAGATTTATGAAACTTACTAATGGAGCTGGGAGGAGGAGTGTATGGGAGGGGTTCTTGTAAACCTCCAGTTAAGGGTTCTGGAACATAACTATTACAATAGTACCTGTTTTGTACTTCAGAGCTTTTCCACTTGAGAAGTGGCACCAAAAGTGTTATTTTCAGTGCTATATCGCTCTTACGAATGGTAAAATTGAAAATAGAAAAAGAAGCACGTATATATGAGCATTAGTTTTCAAATGAATCATTAAACATAACTCTTATAAGTTCCGCTAGCCCAGTAGCTCCATCTTTTCGACTTGAGATTCGGCACCAAAAGTGCCGTTTTTAGTGCCATTTGGAACTTACTGATGGTGGAATTTATATGAAGGACGTAGATATGAGCAATGTATTTTATATGAGCTATAATAGATCTGTTTACGACGTTCTGGTATCCTGCTAGTGCCACCCCTTGATAAATGGCACAAAAAGCCATTTTAAGCCATATTGCACTTGCAGATGGCAGAATTTATAATAAAGCAAGTAGATATGAGAAATAGCTTTTGCATGAGCCAATCAGCATCTCTCTATGATGTTCTGGTAGCCCGCTAGGCCTGTTGAAAAAAGAAAACAAAAGAAAAAAAAAACGAAAAAAAAAACGGAAGATAGATCAGTGCTACCGATGCAAAAAAGTGATTTTCCTTGTTGTTCAAGTAGGGGGACTGTAATTTCCCTGTTTTTTAGGTTTTTGACCTTTCTGATTCAAAATGGTACACTTTTCGTTTTGATCTGACGTCATTTTAGAGGAGTTCGAGGCCTCTTTTTGAAATCCCCATAAATTTTTTTTCGCAATTAACTTTTACTTTTAAGACGAACCGAAATAATAGTTGCCATTCATGGGTCTTTGACAGATGTCAATTTGTTTTTCACTAGGCAGTTGTTTTCAGAACGTGTTTTTTGACTTTTAGTTACTATGGGTTGTGGTTCGCTCTTTACTAGGTTGCAGCTACTGCTGCAACCATGATGAAGCACTTGAGTGTTTGCCGTATAATGTACAAATAGGCCTACTTCTGAAATTCTTGCCAGAAGATATTTGGTAAGCTTACCCCAAAGGAAGGTTCAAGAGGGGAACTTGGATGAGGATAATCGAAGTTTGATTTAACATATTTTACTTTTTTAGCCCTCCATTTAACAAAGTAAAATACTTGGTTAGCCCTCCACTTGAGAACGATTGAACAATATGAATGTAAAGGAATTTTTTCAATAATTCAATGGAAAAACAACAAAAACCTTTTTTTTTCTAATTCTAATTACAAAAATATGAACATTATCGCTTCATATTCGGAAGCTTTTATCAACAGAAAGAAAAAACAGAAAAAAAAACTAATTTAAAATAAACAAAACACACAAGGAAAAGGGTATGATAAACAAAATGAAAATAAAAGAAAAACTCACATCTTGATAATGTCGTTATGACAATTTTCTTTATGTTGTGTTTATTTCAAGTTAGTGTGTTTCGTTTATTTTCTTTTCTTTCTTTTTTCCTGTTGAAAATGGCTTCCGGACGCGAAGCCAAAATATTTAGGCTTTTATTATTTTTAGTGAAAATAAAATCTTTTTTGTTATTATTCCATTGTCTTATTGACAAAATATACCCGTTTTTTTTTGTATCTTCATTTCGCTTCAGCTATAAATGGAAAGGCAGTGTAGTCTACCAACCCATTTGAGAACAGCTTACAATTTTTTTTAGGAAATTATCACATTAGTGTGAAAGGGTCACGTGGCACGTTGATCTTAACCCACCCATGTTCTGCAGTAGACTGACTTAAAGTTATGGAATTTCAGCCTAAACATAATTAGAATTTTTCAGAATTGTGTAGTTTTTATATCGAAATTATTTCGTTTTTATCTTTAAATGCCTGGGAAGAAAATCCTTTGCATAAACAACTGCTGTTTTTAACAACCGAAAAGCCCTAAACGCATTTATAGCTGTATCGCTCTAATGCAATGGTTCCCAAAATTATTTAGCCTACCGCCCACTTTCCGGAAAAATATTGCTCTGTTACTACTATTACAACTGCTAACAACTCACTTTAGCGCAAAGCCGCCAGAGGCGAATGCAGCAGCGCAAGCCCCTCTTTTATCCCAATCTATTCAAAGCTTACCACTTTACATCCTCACAAGAAGCTCCTATTTCCTTTAAATCCTTTCTTACAGCCTCTTCTCACCCCATTCAAGGACAACCTGCTTTTCATTTGCTCCTAGGGTTATGGTCAAAACGACGATCTTCGGCATTATGTCATCCTTCATCATCAAAACGTGTCCTAGCCATCTCTGCCTTTCTCTAACTATAGCCCTAGGAAGAGATATAAAGCTACATTTTATTGGACAGATTACTGTTTGAAATACGGTCAGTTAAATGGGTGTCCAAAACTATCCGTTGACTGTTCCGCTAGAAAACCTCTAAGAAATGCTTCTCCGTCTTCCGAAGCGCCTACATTTTACAACCATAGTTGATCACTGAAATTACTGTAGCTTCCAATATTCTAATCTTGGTTCGCAAACTTACCTTCCTGTTCTTCCAAACTTTTAAAAACTCTATTAATACACCCTGACCTTGGCTGTTCTACTTTAAAACCTTCACTATCATCACTGCTAATAATATTACCTAGGTAAATGAAGCTATCCACTTCTTCTAAAGTTGTCTTCTCGTTACCCAACATCAATACAAAATAGTCCATAATACTAAGTTGCAGATCGTAATAGCTATTGATGCTTTCATATTACACCGAAGAACTTTGACACTAGCATAGATGGAGATGACACATAGCTTGATTACGGCACGTTATATGTAAACTTACGGAGCGAATTTTGTCCGTAATGTAGGGAGTTCCAAGTAGAATCGGACTTTACGTAAAATTTCAATTTAGGCTACGTCAGTTTATGCTACGCTAGGGAAAGTCGGTATAATACCAATAAAAAAGGATTTCTGAATCAGCAAATGTTAAATTTTAAAAATAAATTAATAAGCTTTTCCTAAAAAGCCTTTCATCCTTGGTACATAGCTTAAATTCCCTTCTAAATTCCGCATTTGTAATTTTTATATAGTTTGCTCATGATGACTGTATTTCTCGTAGGCGACGATTAAGACGGTTTTATGGATTTTATTTTGACCTGGGGCATTAGTTCCCAACCAATTTCAGGCCGACCTATGCAGTTTTAAAATCCTGATGCCCCCTCCTTTTGATATTTAAATTTTCTTATTCAAAATTTTACGTGCATCTACCTGAAGCTTAAAGGAAGCTTAAAAGGCATCAACTTGGTATTTATTTTGGGTCGTCCTCTAGGAATTTTTTAGGCTAATGAAAAATATTGTCTGTATAAAATACCTTTTATACAATGCATGACGTTATTGCAATACTATCATATACCTTTTTGCTCTTTAAATGTATATGAATGAGACGTCATTCGCATGAAAAATCTTTTTTTTTTCAAAATTAAGGCTCTAATCTAAATCATACCTAGACAAAGGGTGCACGTCCTACGCATGACCCACCAAAATATTGCCATAACCCACCGGTGGGGCCGGTGCCCCACGTTGGGAATCATGTACCTAGAGTGTATGGACCTGTCTAAGCGTGAAAGGTTGTACTTAACGTAACGTAACTTAATCACTTAGCATAGAATATTATATCGATAGTATGAAGTATCTCCCTAGTACAATATCTCCTTTGCTATTGAGAAACATAATTTAAATGTAGCTTGTTCCCAATTAAGCCTACTTCTGGTGCAGCTGCTTCCTTTCTATTATTTGGAGTTTAAAATGTGTTCTTGGTCATGTAAATGTTTTTTTCCTGTTTTTCTTTTATTGATTCTAGCTTTCCATGTGACAGATTTTTGGGTAAATAAGTAAATAAAAAAGTATTATTCATGTTAAATTTCAATGTTTATTAAAGTTTTTGCTAACATAGAATAGCTTATTTTGAGTCAGGTTTAGGAATACAGAAATGCATAGATACGAAGAACAGATAAAACAAAGCGAGTAGGGTGAGGGGGTCCGTGTTCATGAACATTCTGAAACAATAATACTTTAAAATCATACAATACAAATCATAAATAATACAATCTGGAAGGTCTGAAGTCACCCCCCCCCCCCCGAAAAATAACAACAAGGTCGTCTAAACCTAAAACTAAATAAAAAAAAGTTTTCTTTAACTGAAAGTAAGGATCGAAATTAAAATTTAAAACGAACAAAAATTATTCCGTATATGAAAGGGACTGTCCTCTCCTCAACGCCTCGCTCTTTATGCTAAAGTTTTTCAGTATTTTAAAAATTAGAATGCGACAAAGAGTCAAACTTTAGCGTAAAGAGCGAGGTGCTGAGGAGGGGACAGCCCCTTTCATATACAGAATAATTTCTGTTCGTTTTAAGTTTTTAGGACGCTTCATACTTTCAGTTTAAAAATACTTGTTTATTTTATTAATTTCTGAATATATTTCAACTAATGCATGTTCGAATTTGGCTCACCGTACATGAAAAATTAAAACAAAATTTCCATATTAATTATGGCAGATTTATTCCGCGTATATGAAGAGTGGCCTCCTTTTCAATACGTTGCTCTTCACGCTAAAGCTGTTAGCATTCTGAAAAAAGCTTCCTATTCTAATTATACGGCCCCGTGTTTCAGTAGCCGCTCTTAAAAAAATTCAAATGTTTGTTTTGAATTTAATGTTACTCCTTGCTTTCAGTTAAAAGAACTTGTTTTTTTTATGTAATTTCTCATACTTTTTCAAATAAGGCCGGTAAATCTAGCTCACCCTCTATAAAATATACCCCCTCCCCTCACGGAAAACTCCTCCGTGGAAATTTCATCCAACGTAAAGTGTACCCCCACCCACGTCAAATTACCTCCAGACAGCTCCATCCTCGCTGAAAATCCCCCTCCCCGTAAAAATCCTTGCGGACGATTCGGCCTTAAAAATTCTCCTTAGTATTCTTTCATTTGAATAAGATTTTAATTTCTAATCGGTTTCTCGATCACTCCAAAAATTCCCCCTTCCGTGGAGACTATTTGCCGGAAATTAAAACACGCGGAAAACAGCACCCGAATAATTCCTCCGGAACATCTCCAAATGAAAAATTTCGCAAATAGAATGTAAGACAATTAAAACGAATTTCGTATAGTAATTCTGTCAAATCCCCCCAGTGTAATATTTCCCCTGGAAAATTCACCCCCAGAAATTTCTCTCCCCAAGGAATATTTTTCCTATAAAAATCCACCCCAAGCACACCCCCCCCCCAAAAAAAAGAGTCTGTATACTTCCAAATAACAAATACTATACGTAAACAATGAACAAATTTCATAACTTACAGGGCTCTCCCCATGGACTGTGGGGGTCATTTTACGCCTAATGACATAGTTATTTGATCTTTCAGCTGTACTGGACAAAATGGCTATTTCAAAATTTTGATCAGATAACTTTGGAGAAAAAATGAGCTTCGGGGGGGGGGGGCAGTTGCCCTCCAATATTTTTGTTCACTTAAATAGGGCACTAGGACTTGTAATTTCCGTTTGAATGCGCCCTCTCCCAATCTTCTTGGACCATTATTTCAATACGATCACCCCTGAAAAAAAAAACAAAAACAAAAAAAAGCACGCATCCGTGATCTGCCATCTGGCAAAAATAGCAAAATTCCAAGTTTTTGCATATATGAGCTTAAAACTTCTACAACAAGGTTCTATGGTACGCTGAATATGGTGACGTGATTTTCATTAAGATTCCTTGATTTATAGGGGGTGCTTCCCCCCTATTTCAAAAATCAGGGAAATTTTCTCAGGCTAGTAACTTTTGATGGGTAACACTAAAGTTGATGATTCTTATTTATGTGAAATCTGTTTAATAAGCTGATTCTTTTGCATGTGTCTACTAACATTAAACTTCCGTTTTTTAGAGTTTCGGTTACTATTGAGCCGAGTCGCTCCTTACTTACAGTTCGTTACCACAAACTGCTTGAAATGGTAACAGAACTTCCTATTGAATCTCAATGTTCGCTGGCAATTTAAATTTGGACTAATTTTTGGGAGCAGGGCACCCCAACCGTATGTGACACGGCAATGGTCATAATTAATAAAAACAAACTCTTCAATAGCGGGAAAATGATGTCCATTGAAGGACTTTTCAGGCTTTGACCACCTCATTGGAAAATTTGCTTTTAGTTCACTTGTGTTCACCTCTGCTAATTCTAGTTTGTGGCGTCCTTCTAAAAATAGGTAGGCTCTAAAGTAGTCCATTATATAAGCCTGGCGCATTTATGTTCTAAGTGTTCTACTTTTTGTGTTACACACTTTTTTATTTTTAGGGGGTAATTAGGTGGAGGATAAAAGCGGCCAACGCCCTTTGACATAGTCAACATATCTAGAAGTCATACTTAATAATAAATACTAATACAAACAAGTCAAAGTTAGCACCAGGCTCTTTAAATGTTATAGCCTGTTGCCTAATTAAGTTGTAAAAAATTTGGAGCAAAATTGCCCACTGGATCATTTGAAGACTAGTTATTCAATTATGCTTTGTTCGAATGATCATAATCTTGGTTCGTGCTAATAAAAATAACAATAATAATAATGCTGATAATGATAATAACAAAAGTCATGTTACTGATAGTTCGCTGTTTGTGTGCTGTGAAACGCTAAGAGTCATTATGATTGAGATAAGTGTCTGACTGTCTGCATTATTTCTTTAACAATAATCCTATTTTGTGTGTATTCCAGTCAAATAAACGCCCTGTCCCGAAATAATCCACCATATAACTATATCACTATAATGTCATGCAAACAGCATTCTATCATATCAATTCATTTTCTTTTAAATTACCTACCCAAGTTCCCCTCCTACGAAGCTGCTTCAATGCAAAAAAAAGTTTTGAGAGTTCAACTAAATTTGCTTGCAATGTTTATCAACAAATAAATTGTAATTTCAACGACTTAAAATCGTTAGAATTCTAGTAAATTAGAAGTTCAATACTTTGGTGGATTTCCATCATCATTGGTGTAAAATTTTAAAACTTTTCTTTATATAACATTTTCTTTATATGTTTTGTTTAATTTAATTTTTTTTTCTTTTCCCGTTGATAAAGGCTTCTGGACGTTAAGCCAAAATATTCGGATTTTTCAAAGTTTGCCTTTTTTGTCCACCGTCTTGTTTTAAAATATTACACCCGTTTTTCCGAAATTTTCTTTTGTTTAATTTTACTCATATATCACGTAATAATTCATGTTTGGTTACTTTAACTGAATGAATATAATATCCTAAACCCTTTATGCTATTTTAGGTAGCCTAGTGCCCTTTATTGAAATGACGGTTGCACATGTATCCGTTCTGACAATAATAGCCATCAGCGTGGAACGCTACTATGTTGTTACAAAACCTTTGCGTGCCGGATATACATGTACTAGGATGAGAGCTCTTCTAATTGTAGGAGGAGTCTGGTTCTTTGGAACGCTGATTACCTGGTGAGTTATTCCGATCAGTGATGATCAGTGATGAGCTATTTCAATCAGTGATCAGTGATGATGTTAAGCTTTTATGCTCAAACAGAAAGAAAAATACTCTATAGAAACATTAAGTCTTCACTCACCATGTTGTACCTATCCTGTCGGATATAGCATCAGGGGTGTCGTTTGGGGGGGGGGGAGGCAGTTGCCCCTCAATAATGTGGAAAAATTATTATATGTTCCATACCCCTTAACTATCAAGATATGGACCCCTCTTGCCCCCCCCAATAAAAATGCTGG
>JAQQPU010011352.1:0-28145 GCA_029168905.1 Artemia sp. Kazakhstan ARC1039 | reverse complement strand
TCTGAAACAATTGAATATTTTCTTGATTCTGTGAAATGTTGTAAAATACTTTTGATGATTAAAAAATACCTGTATTAATTGATGATTGGAAGATTTTAATAGCATGCAAACAGCAAACGCATAGATTCTGAAACATTTGAATAGTTTCTTGATTCTGTGAAATGTTGTAAAATCCTTTTTCATGCTAAAAAATACATGTAATAATTGATAATGGAAGATTCTAGTTACATTTAAACCACAAAAGCATTGATTCTGAAGCATTTGAACAGTTTTTTGATTCTTTGAAATGCTGTGAAATTCTTTTAGTACTAAGAAAATATATGTATTAATTGAAAATGGAAGATTTTTAGTTACATGCAATCTGCGAAAGCTTACAATCTTGAATATTTGAATAGTTTCTTGATTCTGTAAAATATTATAAAATCTTTGTGATCACAAAAAAGTCCTGTATTAATTGAAAATGGAAGATTTTAGTTACATACATGAATACTAAGACATTTGAATAGTTTCTTGATTAAGATAATTTCTTAAACCACATTGGCCTGACATCACATAAAGAAAGAAAAACGAGCAAAAATGGAGTTTTTATAGGCCAAATGACGATACTGAAAAAACAAAGCGAATATTTCGAGAGGACAAACGCCTCTCTTCTTCAGCGCGAAACGAAAAGATGTATCAATAAAAGCCAAAAATTAAAAGAATTAAAACCAACTACCTAACAACCATAAAAGCGAGTTATTAATTAAAATCCTTAATTAAAATCCGAAATCAAACGACATAGTTTTCCAACTTATTTAATGACTGGTTCGTTTTGTTTTTTCGAGTGAATGAATTGATTCCTTTCATTTGTCAGTTGCTCGCTAGTATCCGTCAATGGCAGTTCATGTTTTTTTGGCTTTTGTGCAAATCGCGGATATTGGCGAATAACTCGCTTTTATGGTTGTTAGGTAGTTGGTTTTAATTCTTTTAATTTTTGGCTTTTATTGATACATCGTTTCGTTTCGCGCTGAAGAAGAGAGGCGTTTGTCCTCTCGAAATATTCACTTTGTTTTTTCAGTATCGTCATTTGGCCTATAAAAACCCCATTTTTGCTCGTTTTCTTTCTTTAAGTAGTTTCTTGATTCTGTGAAATGTTGCAAAAATCTCTTTGATGCTAAAAAATATCTTTATTAATTGATAAAGGTAAATTTGAGCTACATAAAAGCAGCAAAAGCATAGATTCTGAAACATTTTTGAATAGTTTCATGATTCTTAGAAATTTTGAAAAACCCTTTTGATGCTGTAATATCTGTATCAATTGATAAAAGAAGATTTTTAGTTTCATGTAAGTGAAAAAGCATAGTTTTAAAACATTTGAATAGTTTCTTAATTCTGTAAAATATTTTAAAATCCTTTTGATGCTTAAAAATATCTGTATTAATTAATAATGGAAGATTTTATACAAAAGCATAAATTCTGAAACATTTGAATATATTCTTGATTCTGTAAAATGTTATAACACCTTTTAATGCAAAAAAAATACCTATGTTAATTTATAAGGGAAGATTTTTAGTTACATGTATACTGCAAAAGCATAGATTTTGAAACATTTGAATAGTTTCTTGATTTTGTGACAAATTGTAAAGTCCTTTTGATGCTTAAAAAATACCTGTGTTAAGTAATATTGGAATATTTTATGCAAAAGCAAATATTCTGGAATATTTGAGTAGTTTCTTGATTCTGTGAAATGTTGTAAGATCCTTTCGATACAAAAAATACCCGCTTTAATTGATAATGGAAGATTTTTTGCAAAAGCATAGATTCTGAAGCATTTGAATAGTTTCTTGATTCTGTGAAATGTTTTAAAATTCTTTTGATGCTAAGAAAATATCTGTATTAATTAATAATGGAAGATTTTATTTAAATGCATAGGTTTCGAAACGTTTGAATGGTTTCTCAATTCTGTGAAATGTTGTAAAATCCTTTTGATACTTAAGAAATATCTGTATTCATTGATAATGGAAGATCTTAAGCAAAAGCAAAGATTCTGAAACATTTGAATATATTCTTGATTCTGTAAAATGTTATAAAACCTGTTGATGCAAAGAAATACCTATATTAATTGATAAGGGAAGATTTTTAGTTACATGTAAACTGCAAAAGCATAGATATTGAAACATTTGAATAGTTTTTTTATTTTTTGAAATATTGTAAAATCCTTCTGATGCTTATTTATGTTGATGCTTAATTATGTATTAAATAATATTGGAAGATTTTATGCAAAAGCAAACATTCTGGAATATTTGAGCAGTTTCTTGATTCTGTGAAATGTTGTAAGATCCTTCTGATGCAAAAAAATACCCATTTTATTTAATAATGGAAGATTTTTTGCAAAAACATAGATTCTGAAACAATTGAATAGTTTCTTGATTTTTGAAATATTTTAAAATTCTTTTGATGCTAAAATAATATCTTTATTAATTGATAATGGAAGATTTTATGAAAAGCCATAGATTCTGAAACATTTGAATTGCGAAATGTTGTAAAATCTTTTTGATGATAAAAATATCTGTATTAGTTGATAGTTAATCTATAAATTGAAAAAATATATGTATTAATTGATATTGGAAGATTTCAGTTATATGCATATATTCTGAAACACTTGAATAGTTGCTTGATTCTGTGAAATGTTTTAAAATCCCTTTGATGCTAAAAATACCTGTGTTAATTGATATTGGTGAATTTAAGCTACATGCAAACTGCAAAAGCAAAGATTCTGAAACATATGAATAGTTTCATGATTCTGTGATATCTTGTAAAATCCTTTTGATGCTAAAAGTATCTGTATTAATTGAAAATATAAGATTTTAGTTACATTAAAACTTCAGAAGCATAGATTTTGAAACATTTGAATACATTCTTGATTCTGGGAAATGTATTAAATTCCTTTTGATGCTTAAAAAATGTCTGTATTACTTGATAATGAAAGATTTTATACAAAAGCATTTTATCTGAAACATTTGAATATATTCTTGATTCTTTAAAATGTTGTAAAATCCTTATGAAGCTAAAAAACATCTGTATTAATTGATACTGGAAAATTTTAGTTAACTTCATATATTCTGAAACATTTGAATAATTTCTAGATTCTGTAAAATGTTGTAAAATCCCTTTGATGTAAAAAATATCAGTATTGATTGATAATGGTTAATTCAAGCTACATGCACACTGCAATATTTGAATAGTTTCATTATTCTGTGATATTTTGTATAATCGTTTTGATGCTAAAATATCTGTATTAATTGATAATGGAAGACTTTATATAAACTTGTAGATTCTGAAACATTTGAATTGATGCTTTATTCTGTGAAGTGTTATAAAATCCTTTTGATGCTACAAAAAACCTATATTAATTAATAATAAAAGATTTTTAGTTACATGTAAAGGCAAATGTATAGATTCTGAAACATTTGAATAGTTTCTTGAATCTGTGAAATGTTGCAAAATCCTTTTGATGCTTAAAAAGTATCTGTATTGATTGATAATGGTATATTTTAGGCAAAAGCATAGATTCTGAAACATTTGAATAGATTATTGATTCTTTAAAATTTGTAAAGTCCTTTTGATGCTAAAAACCTATATTAATTGATAATGGAAGACTTTTAGTTACATATAAACCGAAAAAGCATAGATTTTGAAAAATTTGAATAGTTTTTTGATTCAATGTATTATTGTAGAATAGTTTCTTGATTCTGTGAAATATTTGAAAATTCTTTTGATGCTAAAAAAATATCTGTGTTAATTGATAATGGAAGATTTTATGAAAAACCATAGATTCTGAAACATTTGAATTGTAAAATGTTGTAAAATCTTTTAGATGCTAAAAATATCTGTATTAATTGATAGATAATCCATAAATTGAAAAAAAATATCTGTATTAATTGATAATGGAAGATTTTAGTTACATACATATATTCTGAAACACTTGAATAGTTTCTTGATTCTTTTAAATGTTGTAAAATTCCTTTGATGCAAAAAATACCTGTGTTAATTGATATTGGTAAATTTAAGCTACATGCAAACTGCAAAAGCAAAGATTCTGAAACATTTGAATAGTTTAATGATTCTGTACAATTTTTTAAAAACCCTTTTTATGCTGAAAATATCTGTATTAATTGATAATATGAGATTTTAGTTACATTAAAACTTCAGAAGCATAGATTCTGAAATATTTGAATAAATTCTTGATTCTGGGAAATGTAGTAAATTCCTTTTGATGCTTAAAAATGCCAGTCTTACTTGATAATGGAAGATTTTATACAAAAGCATAGATTCTGAAACATTTGAATAGATTCTTGATTTTGTAAAATGTTGTAAAATCCTCTTGAAGCTAAAAAATATCTGTATTAATTGATAATGGAAGATTTTAGTTAAATGCATAAATTCTGAAACATTTGAATAAATTCTAGATTTTGTGAAATGTTGTAAAATCCCTTTTGATGTAAAAAATATCAGTATTAATTGATAATGGTAAACTCAAGCTACATGCCAACTGCAAAAGCATAGATTCTGAAACATTTGAATAGTTTCATTATTCTGTGAAATTTTGTAAAATCATTTTGATAATAAAAATATCTATATAAAAAAATATTGATAATGAAAGACTTTATATAAAATTATAGATTCTGAAACATTTGAATAGATGCTTGATTCTGTGAAATGTTATAAAATCCTTTTGATGCTAAGAAATACCTGTATTAGTAATCTACCAAAATATTTGCAAATTTAATTGGTCTTCCCGTTTGCCTGCGAGTCCAGGATACTTATTGCTCATATGTCAATCCTAAAACACGGTATTTTACCTGAGACCCTAAGCAGTTGAGACTATTAGGCTTATGTCACTAGGCTTAGGCTTGAGAATATGTGGTAGTTTCACTATGCTCTAGTATTTGGACTATTTTTTCCTGCGACCAAAATAATTTTAATTACTTAAAAATATAAATTTAACATTTTGGAATGCAAAAGTTTTTAGAAACATCTATTTTATCAGCATTTTGACTGACAAACTCAGTCACTTCAAATTAGACCTACTAAAAGTTTTAGAAACTCGTATCCCAGGGGTAGAAAACATGAAAATAGACTATTTAGAATTTCAGTATTTAATCAGGCAGGAATAGTGGGGCACGTGAACAGGATGGAGTACTAAGAATGAATATGAAAGCTGCTAATTGTTCAGGTAGTGGAAGTATTAACAATGGAATAGAAGTGGCTTATTTTATAACTTAAAAGTTCAGATATAAGTCATAGTAGTACATGTCCGTGTAGCACTTCTTGATGGAGGTAGTGGCGACTCATGGGAATTTTACTTACAGCTACAAGAATAAATTGAAAGAGTTCCAGGTACTAATATAGTACTTTTTTTACAAACTTTTAATGGCCATAAAGTATAGAATAGGAAAAGATCGTATCCTATCCTAGGTAAATTTAGTGTAGGAAAATAAAATAATAATGGCTGCAGACTAGTGCAGTTTTGTAGGTGTAAAAGTTAGTTATAGCAAAGACGGTATCTGATAATGAAATGGCCCATAAGTTATTTTGGTATTCATATGATGGTAAAACATCTCACCTTATTGAATCTTTTATTGTAAACCAAAGAATTGTATGATACATACAAGAAACTAGGGTATATATGAGTGCTCTAATTGATGTTGAAATTAAATATAACCATCTAATAGTGTATAGAGTTACTTTAAAGGAGAAATATAGGAAGGGTAACTACCTTCTTTGAAGGTATAACATTGGTAGATTCCAGAATGTGAATTTAGGAGAAACCCCCAAAAACAGTTTAATACTAAACAAGAGAGTTTAATATTTTACTGTGTAGAAGATGGAGGAATTAATTCTGGGAAAATGGTTATTGAAATTGCTCATGGTGTCCTAAGGAAAGAAGTTAAGAATACAGCTAGGAAAATTATTGAGAATGCCTTATGTTTAATAGAGAGTATCAGGGAATTATTTACAGTTACAGGAATTATTTGATTGATATTACATTTGAAAATAAAAGGAATATAAAAAAGTAAAAAAAATCAAGTAAAGATTAACTAAGGAGGTTTGAATTGACGGCAATGATAAAATTGTTGAAAATCTCAAAGATTTTGCCGGAGGACATACTAGTAATATATTTTACAGGAAACTTAATAAATTGAGAGGGAAAACCCAATCTAGCCAATTCAGACAATTTTCACTCATAGATCAATGATTGAGTGCTTGAGTCATCCCCGAGACATTTAACCAAGCAAGTCCTCTGTTTTAGTGGTTCTTTAGCAAGCATTTTATTTAGCTGATAGAAGATCCTCAGTGACAGTGTTATTTTTGTAAAGTATACCACACAATAAAGTGATTAGTGGTATTTCAGTAAATATAATTGCTGCAGTTAAGATATGAAACAAGTATAGTAGCTAGTAGCTTATTAAATAAGAAGTTAAGGTGTGTTTCATTCTATTTGAATATATATGAATCAATACCATGGACTTTGTTTTAAGGAGCACCAGAAATGCAAAGGAAGAATCCAATGGGAAAGTAAAACTTTCATGGACATAAGAGAAATGGAAACCTCCTGAGAAGGTGTAAAGAAGGTGGTTTGGATAGGTACCACAGTAATTTTTTGTTATTAAAATAGTTGTTGAATGATTAGATCGTGTTCAAATCTAATTTTGTATGATGTCATTCTATATTCCAGTTTTGATTAACTTTTTTGGTGGTCTGTTATCTTGAGGGACTTGAAATTATTTCTGTGCAATAGATTACTAAGGGGATAAAATTGTAAGAAAAGCATGAACATTGGGAGAGTGTGTTGTTAACCAGCCCGAAGTAATAGCCTATCGCCCTGACCATCGCCCTATGTTCAGTGTTGCCGTTTTTGAAGAAAACATCCTTCGCCGATCACCAAATGTTTCAAAATTATTAATAATATGAATAAAATAAAATAATGAAAATAATATGAATTTCAAAATTATGAATAAGCTATTTCACACCTCTCTATGATTTTCTGGTCACCCCCTAGCCCTGCTAGAAAAAAAAAACGGAAAACAGATCAGTGCTACCCATGCAAAAAAGTCTTTTTCCTTGTTTTTCAAGGAGGGGGCCCGTTATTGTACTAATTAAGGTTTTCAACCATGCTAATTCAAATGGTACTACTTTCATTTTGATCTGAGATCATTTCCGAGGGGTCTCAGGCTTTTCTGTGAAATCATCTTAGATTTTATTTCGCTAAAAATTAATACTCTGACAATATATACTTTAAAGACAAACCTAAATAATATTTACCATTCCTGAATCAGTGTTGAATATCAATTTTCATTCACTAGGTAGTTTTTTTGAAAATGTGTTTGTTAACTTTCGGTTACTATGGGCTGTGGTTCGCTCTTTACTAGACTGCAGCTACCGCTGCAACCATGACTCCTGTTTTTGTTATTGCGATTTTTCAGCCTTAATGCTGCGAGCTGTAATATAAGATTAATTTTATAGGAGTAAAACTGCCCCTTTCTTATCCCCATCTCCACCTGAAGGGTGCTGATACGATCAGAAAATGAGAGTTCGTTTCTATTATTATAAGTGGAAAGCATTTGAAGACCAACCAGACGCAGAAAGTATTTTTGGTGAGCAGAGGGGGGTAAACGCCGGTTCCCACCTATTTTGTACTTTCTTTTTGATTGCTTGATTTTGATTCTGCTAAATTATGCGTCTTTTAAGAAATTATCAGTTAACACTGTGCCCAAAATCCCAAAGCATTTTGCTTTGGAGCACAATTTTCTTATGTTTCGTAAAAGTGTCAAGTTCCATGATTTTAAATAGATATGATAGCTGAATACCCACGCATAGAGTGCTGAAAAATTATCAATTCCACAAGGACGAGGACAAGGAAACCGCCAAAGTTTAACAAGGTCGAACAATGAAACGGCCTTTTGACAACAAATTTTTAAATAATTTAAATTTTTCAATAATCTAAGAACCGCCTTGTGAAGATTCTTATTTCAGCGTGTCCAATTAAGCTCGCTTGATCCTAAAGCAAGACCTTTTGGATCAGTTGAAAAACCAGCTTTATGTGAATTTGTCGTTTAGTCAATATTTGACAATAATTGAAACAAAAAAATTTTTTTTGCCTATTTCTCATTCATTTGTATTTTTTCGTACCAAAATTGACCAGGCATTATTTTTGATATCCTCAATTTTAATCCAAGCTATTGCTGAGTGACTCGATAATCTACTGACGACATTAGTCAAGCTATTTATTTTCGACTTCTTGAAACTATAGGGTATTTACTAAAACAAACATATTGACCAAAACGAATCTCTACCAAAACGACCTTGCGACTAACAGAAAGAGAATCAACATGGAATATGTTTTACCATACGGTGGAGTGAATAATTTGGGAAATTCATGCTACATCAACGCTGCTTTACAGTTAAAATGTTCATTTTATTAAAAGATTAGCCGTTTTGGAATTTTACCCCCCATTTCATTATTCCCAGCCTTTGTAGTCCGGAAATGGCACCTAAAGTATGAAAACAGTTGTGTAGGAGAATTCAGGTAGTTTTTCCCAAAATTTTAGAAATGAAAATTAACTCAGAATATGATACCACGTATCGTACCTACACGAACAATGATCTTTTTATGAAATAAAGGATTTGATTCATTTCTAAGTAATGAGTGTCTTTTCCATTTAGGTACAGATTAAATAACTCCCTAAGCCTAAAGGCACATTTCTGTCAATTTTTTTCACTTTTATATCAATATGCTAACTTTTCCACTAAGTAAACCTTATATTTTGAAGCAACTAACCTGAAGCTACTTTCTGAAGTGCTGCTAAAATGAATTAAAAAAAATAATTAATTATAAAAAAAGAACTGAAACTTTGGAGCAACATTAAAACTTAAAATGAAAAGAAATTATTCCTTATAAATAAAAGAGATCATGGCAGTGATGTTTCTATATTGAAATTGTAATAAAAAACGATAAAATTCTATTTTAATCACTTTTGGCTGTCTTGGAAAGGGGTTAAGTTATGAAAATGAGACTTTCAGGGTGGGTTTACAGACTAAAGTATGCCCCGGGAAGGGATTTTGAAGTACCTAACTCCACTACTTCTCCCTCTAGAGGGTTCATACCTTTGATGACCCTTAAAAATATGCGTGTTATAAAAGTGAAACTTTGTAAAATATATCTTCTGTTTAAATGAAGTATGAAAAATTGTTTTCACCTTTACAACTTTAATCAATCCCAATTTATAAGGTTTTAAAGATATGCAAATTTGAAAAAAATTTATATGGCTTAAAATTCTACTGAATTATTAGGAATTGCATTTTCAGATGCCTGAGAAAAAGGAACTGATATCTAAAAACTAAGGTAAAATGTTGTTATGTCAAAATTACAATAGTTATAAAACTGTTATGTAGGCAAGTTCTAGGGCCCTCTACAGGGAGACAGAGCATAGTTAGGTACTTCAAAATACCTTCTCAGGACATACTTTAGCCTGTAGACCCTTCCCTGAAAGTTTTGATATCCCTAGCCTGACCCCTTACAAAAAATCCAAGCGTAAAACCAAAAATATTGATTTAGGAATCAAAAGTATGTACGTAGCCTCCCAAAAATTAACTAATCTATAACGCTTTTTATAGTCTTGCAGGAGATGTGATATCAGTAATTTTCAGTAGCCAATCAAAATTATCTCTAAACTTTGTCATAAAAATAATGAATTTAAAATCGTTGGATCCATCATCCATAAAATAAAGGATTGATTCATCAGGTAACATTTTGGTCTCACCTACTATTAATCAAAATGAAGAACATCAACCCTATAATGAACTTTTGAAATCCGGTCTTTAAAAGAACAATTTGACAAACCCTTAATACTCATGTGTAAGGACCGATGTTTGAGGAAGGGGTAACCCTCCTCATATACGGAATAATTGCTGCTCATTTTAAGTGTTAATGTTGATTCTTACTTTCAGCTTAATTTTTTTTATTTGATTTTACTGCAAATGAAGATTACGACGCGTTAGGATAAACTATTTTTCTATAAGCACGAATCTTGTTAAGTAAATATTTGTATGTATTTTACATAGTATGAAATTTTTGATGTTTTAATTTCTTACAACCCCTCTCCCTTCCAGAAAAATAACAGATGCTTCCCTATCGCTAATCAATTCTAGAGGGAAAAAAGGTTCATTTATTTGAATTTGCTTTTGTAAATCTATTTTTAAATATTTTTATATCCGCTTTTGTAAGGAATTGTTTAAATTCTTTAGAATAGTCAAGAAAATTAGTTTCGTGATATGGTCTTTATTAAATATTAAGTTAAAAACCGATTTTTTTCTACCAAACGTAAGGAGCAATATAAAAATTTCAAATCGAACAAAAATTGTTCCGTATATGAGGAAAGGATACCCCAAGGCTACCACCCCTAAATCTTCTTAGTCACTTGAAAACTGAACTGTAAATTTTAATTTCCGTTCGAATGAGCCAACTGGGACAATCTAGAAAAATTGGTTGGATAAATTTTTTGTTATATCATCATAATTATATAGCCCATTTCCCTGAGACGATATAGGTTTATATCATCACCAAAAGCATAATTATTGGACTTTTGAACTAGGCTAAAATATAGCTTTCTTCGATTTTTTATAGGACGAATTTGGGGGAGGAAGGTCGGAAGCAAAAGGTCTAGGTGCCCCCTCCCATATTCCTTTTGGTTATCTAAAACGGGCACTAGAACATTTATTTTCTTTTTGAATAAATCCTTTTGAAATGGTCAAGGACCATTGGTTCGATAAGATTCCTTTTTCTGGCAAGAAGAAAATACAAAATTCCAAGTTTTTCGCAGAATCCAACTTGGAATCTCTTAGCTAGTGCTCTATGATGCGCTAAGTCTGATGATGTGACTCTCATTAATATTATTTGACTTTTATGGTGTATTTTTACCTTCTCCAAATATTTAAAAAAATTCTTTGGCTCGTAGCCTTTAGTGTGTATCACAACAATAAATGAATACTGAATATTTGAAATTAGTATAATAAGGCAACTCCTTCAATATATCCATTTATATCAAAATTCCATCTTTTAAAGTTTCGGTTACTATTGAGTGTCGTTACTCCTTACTTATAGCTTGTTACAATAAACTGTTTGATAACGGTAAAAGCTTTTTTGATACATTGATACATGTACAGTAAGTAATAGTAAAAGACAAGCGTACTGTTAAGAAAAAGTTGAAATATGGTCTAACATATAAAGTACCCAATTTGCCCAAATTCCTCAAAAATGGAAGTCTTTTGGATTAGTTATTTGACTAAAACTGCCAATGGAGTCGTTCCTATGATTTGGCTATGAGCATAGAGGCCCCTCCCCCCCCTTAGAAAGGACTATACCTTACAAATTATTGACTAGACCCAACTAGAAATTAGATAACCAGAACAGCTATAACTCTTTAAACAACAAAATATTAATGAAGCGTTTTTAAAGGAAATCAAGGACACAAACACATAAAGTCACCGACTTTAATTGTTATACCCTTTAAGAATCTTTCATTTAAGAAATATTTCAACTTTGCTATTCTATTTCTGCTTCAACCTCACCTGATATCTAAATGCTATTCCTATTATATAAACAAAAGAACGTATTTTAATGCTTTCAAAATGTTCCCCAAAATTTTAGCTTTTGCATATATAATATTTATAATAAAATTGAACTTGTTTTGATTAGTAAATATATAAAAATTTGGTGTTATTTCAAACCTAGTAAAGACTCTTGGGAGCAAAAAAATACAGGATATTATTTTTTTCAGCATAATTACGATTTTTACTGCTATTAATTCATTTTGTTGCAACAGTTATAGCTTTTCAGTGAAGAGCTAGCTTATAAGAATTCTAAGAATTTTTTTAATCAAAAGGGAAATATAAACAATTTTCTTAGTTTATTTTTTAATATATGCCTTTCTTTTAAGGATGGGTGAGTAAGTTATTGTTCTAGATGTAAATACCTATATTTACATTTTTTTTTTATTACTTAGGTGACTAGATTCGATGGTGAATACGATGAGCCTTATTTGATGCTTTTCGAAGAAAAGAAGGAGGAGAAAGTAAGATAAAATATTGGACAATGTTAGGCACGAAATCAAAATAACCGTGTTTCAAAGTGAATCAGCGTTGACTCAACGCTATGTTCAATAAACAAAGGGCTGCAAAACTGTGTTTTAAGCATATATTTGTGATCTTAGAATAATAATTGCTCGATTTTGTTACTATTAAATAATAGTAATGCCGAAATGAAGATAAAAAGTCTACGGTAGTGTGTTAAGAAGAGACAAGGATTTAGAAAGAGGCAGGGATTAATGCAGATTGAGTGGCAGAGCGTCCAAACGCTAATAGAGACGGGCCTTCCCACGTCACTGCCACCTATAGTCTATAACAATGTGTTTGAACTCTCATACCACAAAATTATGCGATTTTTTTTTAAAAAACAGCTCGTGGTAACAAACTGTAAGTAAGGAGCCACCCGGCTAAATAGTAACCGAAACTCTAAAAAACTCTTAAAGATCAAGAGCCTGAAAAAATTTGCCTGATTTTCCAAAAATAGGAAACGATACCCTAAAATTCATATAATCTTAGCAAAAATCACACCATCAGATTCATTGTTGTAGAGAACGTAACTGTTGAGTTTTCAAGCTCCTAACTCCAAAAATTTGGAATTTTGTACTTTTTGCCGGAAGAATGATCAATGAGTATTTATTTGTTTGTCTTTTTTTGTTTGTTTTCCCCAGGGGTGATCATATAAATCTAGTGGGCCTAAAACACCAGGAAAAATCTCTTTCTAACAGAAATTTAAAGTTCTATTGCCCTTTTTAAACGACCGACAAAATTGGAGGGCAAGTAGAACCCCTCCCGCACAACTTTTTTCCCAAAATCTTCCGATAAAAATTCTGAAATTGATATTTTGTTCAGCATAGTAGAAAAGCCTAACAACTATGTTTTTGGGGATAACTTAACCCCCCACAGTCCTTGAGGAAAGGTCCTTAAGTTATAAAATTAGCCAATTGTTTACGTATAGTATTTGTATAGTATTAATATTTTGGGAAGTGTGCATACATTTTTGTGTGGAGAGTGGAGGACAATTTCTTTTCCTTGGGGGAACTTGCATGGGGAGAATTTTCCATAAGGAAGGAATTTTCCAGGGGGTGAAATTTGTAGGGGAAATTGTACACCGGGGGAATTTGCCAGAATTCCTATACGAAATTTTGTTTTGTCTTTTTTTCGCTTTGCTGACTCAATTTTACGCGTCGAGGTGTTAAATGTAATTGTCGAAGGTAAATTTTCACCAGAATTGAATTGTTAAGAGGATATTTATGTGGGGAGGGGGATTTATTCCGTGGATGTGAATCCATGTTTAATGTTACTAACGGGGGAGTCAAATAAGGAGTCACTAAGAATAATCTGTTCTTAAGTGTCAGATGCAGTGTGACTGAGATTCTATTTTTCATATATTTTCTTTGAAATCAAGCGTATAAATAGGGGTTACAAGTGCTAGTTTTCTATCACTTATAGTCCCATTTCTGACTGAGTTATACATATTTTGAACAATCAAATTGGTTCTAACTAATTCTGCGATGTAAGATTCATTTATATATTTAAAATAGTTTTTATATAATTAATTCTAATATTTCTCCGTTCAAATAATTTTGATAGATCTTGTACTTCAAAAGTCTGAGAGTCATATTTGTACACAAATATTTAAGAAAAAAAAATAAAAGAAATAAAACACACAAAAACACGATAATTTAACAGGAAAAATCTAATTATTGTTAATTGTATTTCAACCTATTTCTTCTTCTTTATAGGATATTATCCGATAGTATCCCAATAGCAAACTGACTTGTTTCAACTTTGACAATAGACTATTTTTATCCAAAACTGTATGTTGCATAATCTTAGAATTTTAAATCCAGCCTAATGCCAAATATCGTATTCTCTATAGACTAATATCCGCTAGCATCTTAATAACACACTGACTTGTTTCAACTTAGACAATAGACTGCTATTAAAAACCAGCCAAATGCAAAATATTTACCCCCATATTCTCTTTTAATAGACCGCTAACCTGGTTTAACCTCGTATCATATTCAATAGACAGTGAAAGAGGATGACAACATTTAATCTGTTTCCGCATTCTAGCTGATCACAGGTCAATTAGAGTCGAATTAAAGGTTTTACCTAGATGTAAATTTAAATTTGGGGAGGAAGTCAGGGATATCCATCTTATTAAAAAAATTATCGGTAAACTAAAATGCAATTTTTATTTAAGGATATTTCTGGACAAGAACCTCTTGCAAATAGACCAAAATTATCAACTTCTGCTCAAATAGAATCATCGTCATCATCGATAAGACCATCTGTAATAGTAAATGCAGACCCTAGCGCATATGAACTTACCAGAACTCTTGTGATGATTGCACATTCGAATAATATCCAGCATGACCTTCCATATTATGAATCTTCAATGCAGGTGATAAGTAAAAATTGTATTGTCTCTATTCGTTTCTTTGCGTTTTCGTGATCATTTTTTCTTATATTTTCTAATATAATGAAAAAATTAAATTTCATTGAATTATGTTTGAAAATGATTAGTATTGGAATTTAAATAGTTCAATTTAAAGATAATTTACGATTCATGTTGGAAACGGAAAATTTATTGGACAGTGTATTAGTAAGAAAAAGCGCTGCTTTTTTTATGAACAGCACATTAGTAAAAAGCTCCACTATGAGTTTTTTTTTATTATCCTTTTCTCCAACAGATCATATAGTTTGAAAAGAGTTACAACAGAAACTATGATGGTATAGTTCATTGAATATTCTAATACACTATTTAAAAAATAATAAGATAGCAAAAAGCCTCAAAATTACTTTGAGATATCCATTTCATTCGCTATATTTGAATGTTCAATCAACTGTGTGTGTTAATGGGAATTACATAAACTCAACTGACTGTTGAGCATAACTCATAAGTTATGAAAATTGATGTTCATTTAAAAAAATTATTACAGTGATGGGAAGAATGGTACTTAGGAAGAGGGTGGAAAGTATGGTCCAGAGTTTCCAAAAACAAATTTTTGAGTGTTAAGATGAAACTAAGATGAAATCAGAACACACACACTATGTACATTTAAGTTGTCAATATTTACCTGTAAGAGCATTGAATAATGGGATATTAAATTGAAACTTTCAGGAATATATAGAGTGGTTGGGAAGGTGGGGTTGACAGTGAACCAATATTAGTGTTTTTAGCATGCGAATGCTTTTTTAAATAATATGAAAATATAGCTCGCTAATAATCCAATTTTTGTTTCGACTTTAATAAAACAGGATCAATTACACAATGAAAATAATTTCTATTATTATTGTAGATTAACATGGATGACTTACCGCCACCACTACCAACTCAAGGATTGTGTGACCTCGTTGAGGATATACATTTAATAGTGCCGAGACGGATTTTAAAGATAGTAAACTGATTGACACAGCATCTATAGACCATGATCTTGAGTTGTACGGTAAATTTTTAAAGGAGTGTTTTTTAGATATTGAAAATCTCGATGATTTACCCTCTAACATTATCGATGATGACCCTGAGTGGACGGATAACTTTTTAAAAGAATATTTTAGCGATAGTAACATTACTACTTCATTTGATATCCCTTCCATTGCCCCTGAACAGGGCTTGGAGGTTAGTTTTGCCCAACCAGACGCATTTAAAGATCAAGGTATGTCAAAGGAAAATTTTATTAGTGTATATCAAATGAGTCCTAGCACTTGTAGAATTTTAGATAACTTTTCCAAAGAGTTTAATGAACCCCCCCCCCCCCCATTGTTTTGCCCCAGTTCAGCCAAGTATAATTGAACAACAAAACAAGATTGCCTGGGTAGATTCTAGCAGCCCAGATACACTCGAGGGTATGTTGAGTGAACTAGGTGATTTTACACCACGCACCAGTCCTATTGTTGAGGTTGAACATAGTGGTGATGGAGGTAGTGGGGATATGCAAATCTCTCCAACATTGCTGGAACTTTATTTAACAATCTCTGTCTTGCATACTATAGATGTTTATATGGCAATATTCGGTGACCCATTTAATTCATTAATAGCGAGGAATATTATAACAAACCCAATAAATATTTTTGATTTGTATATGAGCAAGATTCGAGCCCTTCTTGAACGAAAAATTCAGGTTTGGGGTGGTGGGGACAATATAAAATCATCAATTACATTCAAAATATTTTATTGAAACTATAAGGCTGGTGAAGTTTATTGAAATATTCTGCACACCGAAATGTTAGTACTTCATCCATATTTGGAAAGTTAAGAGTGTGTAATTATGGAATGGATAGATAGTATTGTCACAAAACTGGATAATTATAATGAGAAGGGTTGTGGGTCGGTGGTTTTATTTATTGAAAGTTTAAATATAAATATATGTAAATTAAAAAAAAATGAGTTTGAGAGGTGGTGGTGGTGGGAGGGGGACAGGAGTCAATAGTTTTAAAATATAATCCAGTTTTGGAAGGATGTCGGGGTGTACAACGAATATGTTTCGAAACAGGGCAACAGTGTTTTATGTTTGCATTTTTGATAGCTGTCTTGTGACCCCTAAAAATAGTTCTACTAAGACAAAGTACGACAAATTGGTAGCTAACGGGGTTGGGGAGGTTGCAGAGTTCCCTAAAGTAGATTTCAGTTGTCAAAAAGGTAAATATCCTGTGACACTCAAGGGAATAGGTATTTTTTAACGGGCTAACGAACATTTCAAGAGTGGTGTTACGGCTTTACAATGTGAAACAGAATTTGAGGATGGTAAACGCAGTAATAAAAAAGGGGTAGTATATTCAGTGATGGCTCTGTCGATTGAATCAGTGAAGCATTAGGTATGACTTCTTTACATGCCACCTACATAACCTGATTCAATTGTAAATTTTAATCAAATCACAGATACTAGTAAGAGTTTATGTGAGGGTAAAACATTTCGAGGCGTATGCTATTATTTTATAACATGTCTATCCATATTTCGTAACAATTTAAAGCTAAAGAATCAGATGAAACACTTTAATCATCATGATAATCAGTCTGTGGAAACGGTTAGCGGTGATAAGGCAATTTTTTATTTAAAAAATTTTCAGAATTCACTTTTGCAAAGTGATAAGATCACATTAGACTGTGAAGCTAAATTCAAAGAAGTGAATGCTCCACAAAATTCAAATTGTACTAAAGAATATCAACCAATTGCAGTGTTTTATGCCCACGGTCAAAGAGACTCTAGTGATACCATGCGCGTCTTAGGTGCAGTTGAGACATTGGATAGGGAGGATTTTTTGGGCAAAGCATTGACTAAACTAATCATGACAGTAAATAAGGCAATCTCACTGTTGCGGCACAAAAACTATTTTATGATTCGATTACCAGAGGATAGGTTGGCCATTAAAAATAAGAAAATATGTTGGGTTTGTAAGGGGAAATTTGAAGATGGTAAACGAAAAGGGGGTAAGGAGAAAGGGGGTAAAAGGAAACTTACGACCATGAACATTTATGGCAATAAATTTCATCAGGAGGGGGGACAAATTTCGGGGAGTGGCCAATCGATCGTGCAATGTAAACGTAAGTCAACAGTGATTTATTCCTTTTTTTATACACAATTCCAATTATAATTTGAAATTTATTTTACCAGCATTGGCACGTATGCACAAAGGTGGAGTTGTAGATGGCTTATTTGTAGATGGTTCTTTTTCCTATAATACTATAATAAAATCAAATGAGACGTTGCTGCTCTTAGAATTTAAATGGAAAACACAAGCTAATGGTCATATCTGCTTGAATAAAATCCGTTTTTTAGACTCTTATAGCTTCTTCCCCAAATCCCAAAGCCAATTGATTCAAGTACAGAATAGTGACAATGTTGATAGTTTCTCCCTCCCTAAACAGTACTTTCCAGCTGATTAAATGTACTATTTATTAACGTGTAAGGGCATATATGTATTTGATTACTATAACTCCATCTCGAGGCTAAGTGAGGAAAAACTTCCGCCTATTTAAGCGTTTTATAATTCACTTAATGATAGTCAATGTACCACTGCCAACTATGAATATGCAAAGAGGATTTTAGCCAAATGGAGATGTAAAAATGGATGGGATTATTTCAAAATCTACTTGGCAAGTGATATATTGACTCTTTTGGACTTTGTATGTAAGAACACTGATACCATCTATTTGGTATTTGGGTTTGATTTAGGTTTTCATTTTTCAGCTCGTCATTTTGTGATGGATTTAATTCTAAAAATCAGTAAAGAAGATATTGGTCTGATCACGACATGGATCACTACTTATTTTTAGAAAGATCAATGAGGGGAGGGTATGTTTTTTACGTGGAGTCTATCATGACAACTGATCCAACTGGGCAGAACTCTGTCAATGGTGTAAAGTCTAATACAGTTTTTTAAATATGAATTTTATCTACCTCTTGTCCATGTATCACTAATGTTTGCCGTATGGTAATTACAAATGGCTTGACAATCCTTGTGCTTCAAATTTCCCCGATATTCATACTTTTGAGGAAAATGGACCAAAAAATGTTTTTTTTTAAATTGACGGTGAAATACCAATTGAGCTCCATGATTTGGCAAAAGATTTTGTTTTCCCGTGAATAAATTAACCTGTGACCAAGAACTCTTTGAGTCCATACAATTTATCTTTGGTCGAGGATAAGGGTATGTACTGGACCTCTACAAAGCAAAAACTAATTTCTGACCATGATTTGAAACATAATATACCTGTATATCATGTGCTTTTTCGATGGATTCAGGGTGACAAATATACATAGAGCCCTACAATTTGACCAAAAACTTTATTTGAAAACGTTTATTGACAATTTTGTCAGTAAAAATTAATAGGCGAAAACGAAGGTTGAAAAAGAAATCTATAAGCTCGTTTCAAATTCAGCCTTCAGTAAAATGTGTGAAAGCATACAAAACAGGAGTCGATGAGACGTTCTAACCAATTCCAAAGAATGTGCTTAAATTGTTGCTGATCCCAACTTTAAAACACTCACTGTCATAAACTCCAATATGGTCTCTTTACATAAAAAGAAAAGAAATGTTGTTTTAAATAAAAATATTTCAGATAGCAGTTCAATAACAGAAATCGCCGAGAAACTCATGTTGTCATTCTTTTACAATGTGTGTAATGTGCAATGGCCGAGGAAGAGGGAAGTTCATTTGTACAATGGAGACACTGATTCACTCCAGTTAAAACGATATACTCATAAAACAGTGAACCAGTACTCATAAAACGAGCTCCTGTTAAAATGGTATACTCCTTGAAAATGGTATTCTCATAAGCTCTCGAATGGATTTTACAAATTGGAATGAGTCAATTTATCCGGAGTTAGTGAAGCGTCAGGCCCCAAATCAATTGTTGATGTTAAAATCTGGAGACAGGGGTGATTTATTGTCCAATGGTGTGTTTCCAGGTTTTAAGGTGTACTGTGTGGAAACACGCAATAAGGATATCATATATGTGTGCAAGGGTGTTTCTACAAACTATGTAGAAATAATTTCGATATGAGTTTCTAAAGAAACTATGTGGAAAGTAGTTTAGTAAGAAAGGCGAAAGTCATGGCGATTCAATGTTTACAATTCCTAAACTAGATAGTTAGAGTAGAGAAGAATGTTAAGACAGCCATATCCGACAAATTCTATATACGTTAGGGTGGTGTGAAGGTACTTTCCCATAGACACTACCGTATTTCAGATAGAGTTGAATATATAGGCTTTAGAAAACAACTTGGTCTGGATAAATTAGCAAAAATTCATTGATAATATTACTACTAGGTGGGTGGTGGGAAGAGATCCTTTTTTCTTAATACATTCCATCAAAGTTTACATGTGTGTGTGAGTTAATATGCAAGACAGAGTTATAATTTTCAATTTTCTGCCTCTCACAAGGCCTTTTGTCCCACCACATCGGGCCCCCCGCACGTTCTGGTTCGGTCTTCGGCCGCAGCAGAAAACACCCCCGGGGGGATTTCATTTTTAAATGTATTTATGTGTGTTGATTTAATTGAAAACGAATGTTGTTGTTGTACAAAAAATTTAAAAAAGAGTTGATTTTTATTGTCTCCTCAATTCTGTGATATTATGTGTATTAAATGTTTGTTATAAAGTGCTAATTGCTTTTTTATGTTAATTGAAAAAATAAAAATAAAACAAAATATGATTCTAAATTGTTGTTTTTGATGTTTTTATTCTCTGAACATCGTACTAGGTGGAATGCAATAGGATTTCTGACTAGGTAAATTATTTATACATTAGACAAATATAGTTTACAGTTAGTTGTAATCCGGCTTTTGGACATCAAATATATATCAAGTTAAAACATTATTCAGACCGTTTGTTTGTGGTCCATCAATGTCGGGTAAGACAAAAGTTTTAGCTAAAATAGTAAAATATTGTAATGAAATGCTTATGGAAAAGCCGAAAAAAATCTAATATTGCTATAGTGATTGGTAAAAGTCATATGACCAAATAAAGGCTATTGCTGCTGCATAAAATTCTATGTCGGTAAAATTCATACGGGGACTTGATGTTTTCAATATTTTTGAGCCAAAATCTTGGCTGATGATTCATGATTTAGGTGAATCTATTGAACAATGATCTCAGGAAATGCTCCAATTGTTTACAGTTCCCTCATATCACGAACATATTCCCATAACTGTAGTTCTACATAATCTCTTTCATCAGAGCAAGTGTATGAGAACAATTTCTTTGAACTGCACCTACTATGTTATTTACAGAGTTATTCTTGATTCAAGTTCTCTAATAACTCCCAATAAACAAATATATCCCAGTGCTCCAAAATTTCTACTTTCAGCGTAAAGTCAGGCAAAAAATAAACCCTAAGGTTATATTCTATTGGATCTTAATCAGAATACACCTGAGGATTTGCGCGTAGTCACGGATGTTTTTTACAATGTCATTACCATATGTCTTCCGGTGAACATTAAAAAAGGCTATTAGTTGCCATCATGACACTGAAGAGCCTATATTAAAATAGACACCAATTTTCCGTTTTAAGCACTTCAAAACTACCACTTAGGAAAGCCATACTCAAAAATTACATTGACAAAGAATTTATTAATCTAATAGTCAAACTTTGTTTAAATTTAATCGAGGGCAGTATTCAGTTGCCCGAAGGTGTTAGATAACAGACAAAGCAACATACTTCCATTTTAAGTGCCTAGACTTGCAAAAACAGAGGAAAAGACTTTAAAAGAAAATGTCTTCTCCAGGTGGGTGGTAGCTTTTTTACACTTTTATGACCAATAATTGCAGGACTTGTAAACAATTTTCTCTAGATGGCTAAACCCTACAAAATGCACCCAATAGAACATGCCCTTTTGCCAGTTGCAACACTTTGAGGACAGTCTGAGAAAATTCATTATTGATTAGAATATTGCCGATGATAAAAAACTAGTTTTACTTCAAGATGCACTTCGACGAGGGAACAAACATAAACCCTATTGTGAGATACCAGTCAATAGAAGTGGCATTGATCCCCAAATGGAAACATTTCTTCAAGATTCTTCTGCTGCTGGAACAAGAAAAACAACACAATCAAATGGGAAGGATGAATTGAATTCAATACTGTGAACTATTGGAAACCTACTGCCCCACTCATACCGTCAACAAAGTAAAATAGTCTTAACATATCTCACGTGTGAGAGTGATGGTCGTCAAGATCTTTCTGTTCAAGTCGATAGCACTGGGAAACGAATAATAATTCAAGGGAAAAGATATAATCTACTTGATTTAATTTATGATATGGAGACAAATCGTAAAGGACTTTTATCATTTGACAATCATCTAAACAACTTTTTCAATACAATAAACTTCCCGAAAAGTCTTATTAATAATAATTAAATTCTAAAGAAATTAAAAGAACATAGTGACAGTCCTCTAAAAACAACAACAACAACACCATTTAAAAAAAGAAGAAGAAGAATTTAAATCAATCTTAAAAGAAATTAGTACACCTAGCAGTAGCAGTAGCATAAATATTGATTTGATGAGACCAATGGCTACTGCTAGACAAAAACGAAGACGTATTGATATCCACTCATCACCATCACCATCCTGTAGTATGCGAAAGGGTAGCGAAGATTACACTACGTATTTGCATTCGAAATGGTTGAAGTTTTGAAATATGTTTATGAAAATATTGGTGCAGTGGGAAGTCTAAGTTTCCAATCAATACTTTCCAAAGTTGTCACCGGCGACACTTTAAAAAATGCAAAAGATTTCTACAAACTTAACCAAGTTACACTCTATATCAAAATCATAGGGTTTGTGGTAATCATTATCAACAAACTAAAGCCTTTTTCTCACTGCATATATTTCACGCAGATCATTTAACTCTAGATGAGATTCAAAGACGTCGCAATACACCCTACGAATATGTATCATTAGTAGCTATGCATATGCTATTCCATTGTGGACAAAGAGAGGTGTTGAAGCTGCTCAGTCATAGAAAGCTTTCTTGGACAAGATAGTTATGGAAAATTCAAAATTATCGTGGTAGTGTATTTGTTAATCCACATGTAGAAAATATATTATTGAAATTTAATAAAATGCTTCATTATAGTCATAGTCCAATAAAGGTTCCATCGGCCGAACGATTGAAAAGAACTATTCGACTTTTAATTTCAAGATATTGTACATTGAAAATATTGTTGCTTTTATTCATGATTCAGATAAAATCTTGCAAATTTATAATCAAAGACCCTATCAATCTCTGTCAACGCTAGTCCTCATGAGGTTCATTACGGTGAAAATACATTTGAAACTTTTTTTTAAATAATATTCTAGTGAAAAGGTTGTGAAAAATTCAATGCTTATGATGCTGTTCAAATTAACAAAACAACTAATATTTTTGAAAAGGGGAATTGCTTATGGTCCACTGAACTTTTTAAAGTGGCAAAAATCCTAAACATTAAACCTATAAAATATCGTCTACGAGATACCAAAGATGATGAGATTCTTGGTGGCTTTTACGATTATAAATTACAAAAACTAAAAAATAATTGTGAAATCTATCAAATTGAAAAAAATATTAAAGAATAGTACTCAGAGGGGCAATAGACAGTTGCTTGTTCGTTGGCTAGGATAAAACTCTTATTTTGATTCTTGGGTAGCAGTTGAAGACAAAAACAATTCCCAATGATTATTATCTGACATTTATGTCCAATGTATCTGATCCACTCTACAATTATTTGAATAAAACAAGTGATTTTTGGACAAACTCTCTCCCACCATCAAATTTGATGGCGAGAATTTGATGGCGAGAATATGTGATATATATTCTCGCATATATATATAATATATATGATATTCTGAGAAAAGATCACATAAATGATATAAAAATTAGACCACATGATTTGCCACTTTTTAGCAATCAACATATAATTAAATAGATCAATTCTTATGAATATCCTTTTGTCATATTGCCCTACGAGGAACTCAGTTGCATGAATGATTTATGTCGTGCTATCAATAAAAGAGTTTCCGCTCATAAAAAGGAGCCTTTCAATGCAGGTATTCAATGGAAGAGGGCAAGATCTACGTTAGTTCACTAATTGCCAATGAAAACATTATTTTCAATGATAATCTAAGGTATGTTCTCGGTTTTAAGCACAATATAATCAATGATAAAGTGATAGAAGCAGTAAGTTCAATTTTGCTGACTATCCCCCTGCGTTCTCCTCGGACACTTGTATATTTCTTTACGCTTCATTCGTTGAAACATCAAGTCTTGGCAAAAAGAAATGTTCCCCTCCTATGAGGTTTTGAACGATAAACCAGTCAACATTATATTCATCATTACAATAAAAAGTATCTTCATTATATCCCTGTAAGCGTTTCCTCTTTGGAACTCTGTCAGCTAACACTAAGAACATAATAAGGTGATCCTGTAGCAATAACAAAAGGTTTGTCCCAGATTACAAGTCATTTTCGACCCGTCGTCATTCAATAAAAATAAAATGGCATTCGTTTGTCCTGATATTGATTGTTATGTTGCTACTCTTGGTCCAAGACAAATGAGTAATTGAATGGGATGTAACTAACATCTTCCATTATCAATTAATACAGGTATTTTTTAGCATCAAAAGGATTCTGGAACCGTTGAAAGAATCAATTCTATGTCTAATCTTGTAATCAGCAGTTTGAGAGTCATTTAAAAAGAAAAATACAAAAAAAATCACTGCAAGAGCTCCCATCCTGACAAACCGAGTGTTCGCCTAGCCAATAAAGCGAGTCAAGACTGCCTATGGTAAACATTTATTTTTTATTAACTCGTTTACCTTATGTTATCTGTTTTTGTTCTTTTTACATCTATCTATAGATGACAGCAGAACCGCTCAGACACACAGTAATAGTGAAAGAGAGATGCAAAAGTTAGGTTCATTTAGGTTCACTTAGAGTGGTGCAACACTTTAAGTAAAACGAGATAAACCTAACTTTTTGATGCTAAAACTTACCTGTATTAATTGATAATGGAAGATTTTTAGTTACATGAAAACATCAGAAGCATGGATTCTGAAACAATTGAATTGTTTCCTGATTCAGTGAAATGTTTTAAAATCCGTTTGATGCTAAAAAATACCTGTATTTATTGATATTGGAAGATTTTAGTTACATACAAACTGCAAAAGCATAGATTCTGAAATATTTGACTAGTTTCTTGATTCTGTGAAATGTTTTAAAATCCTTTTGATGCTAAAAAATACCTGTATTAATTGATTATGGAAGATTTTTGTTACATACAAACTGGAAAAGCATAGATTCTGAAACATTTAAATAGTTTCTTCATTCTGTCAAATGTTGTAAAGGCCTTTTGATGCTAAGATAATACCTGTATTAATTTATAATGGACGATTTTAGTTACATGTGAACCACAAAAGCAGAGATTTTCAAAGATTTGATTAGTTTCAAAATTTTGAGAAATGTTTTAAAATCTTTTTGATGAAAAAAAAACATCTGTATTGATCGAAAGGGGAAGATTTTAGTTACATGAAAACTACAAAAACATAGATTTTGAAAACTTTGAAAATTTTCCTGATTTTGTGGAAATGTTTTAAAATCCTTTTGATGCTAAAAATTATCTATATTAATTTATAATGGAAGATTTTACTTATATGAAATCTGCAAAAGCATAGATTCTGAAACATTTGAATTTTGAAATGTTGTAAAATCCTTTTGATGCTTAAAAAATACCTGTATTAATTGATAATAGAAAATTTCAATTACATGCAAAATACAAAACCATAGATTCTGAAACATTTGAATATTTTCTTCATTCTCTGAAATGTTATAAAATCGTTATGCTGCTAAACAACATCTGTATTAATTGATAATAGAAGATTTTAGATACATTAAAACAGCACAAGCATAGATTTGATGCTGAAAAAATATCTGTATTAATTGATAATGGGAGATCATGGTTACATGTGAACTGCAACAGCCTATATTTTGAAACATTTGAATAGTTTCTTGATTCTGAGAAATGTTGGAAAAGCCTTTTGATGCTAAAAAATGCCTGTATTAATTGATAATGGACGACTTTAGATACCTGCAAACATCAAAAGCATAGATTCGGAAATATTTGAATAGTTTCTTGATTTTTTAAAATGGTGTAAAATTTTATTGATGCTGAAAAAATATCTGTATTAATTGATATTTGAAGTTCTTGGTTACATGCAACGTGAATAAGCATAATTTCTGAAACTTTTTAATATTTTTTTGATTCTGTGAATGTTGTAAAATCCCTTTGATTCTAAAATTAACTGTATTAGCTGATAATGGAAGATTTTAGTTACATGCAAACTGTGAAAGCATAGATTCTGAAACATTTGAATAATTTTTTGATTCTTTCAAATGTTGTAAAATTCTTTTGATGCTTGAAAAATATCTGTATTAATTTATAATGGAAGATTTTGTTAAATGCAACCTGCGATACAATAGATTCTGAAACATTTGAATAGATTCTTGATTATGTGAAATGTTGTAAAATCCTTTTGGTGCAAAAAATGTCTATATCAATTCATAATAGAAATCTTTGAAATGTTGTAAAATCCTTTTGATACCTAAAAAACATGTATTTATTAATAATGGAAGATTTTAGTTACATACAAACAGCAAAAGCATAGGCTCTGAAACAATTGAATATTTTCTTGATTCTGTGAAATGTTGTAAAATCCTTTTGATGCTTAAAAAATACCTGTATTAATTGATAATTGGAAGATTTTAATAACATGCAAACAGCAAACTCATAGATTCTGAAACATTTGAACACTTTCTTGATTCTTTGAAGTGTTTTAAAATCATTTTGATGCTAAAAAATACATGTAATAATTGATAATGGAAGATTCTAGTTACATTTAAACCGCAAAAGCATAGATTCTGAAGCATTTGAATAGTTTCTTGATTCTTTGAAATGCTGTGAAATTCTTTTAGTACTAAGAAAATATATGTATTAATTGAAAATGGAAGATTTTTAGTTACATGCAATCTGCGAAAGCTTACAATCTTGAATATTTGAATAGTTTCTTGATTCTGTAAAATATTATAAAATCTTTGTGATCACAAAAAAGTCCTGTATTTATTGAAAATGTAAGATTTTAGTTACAAACATGGATACTTAGACATTTGAATAGTTTCTTGATTCTGTGAAATGTTACAAAAATATCTTTGATGCTAAAAAATATCTTTATTAATTGATAATGGTAAATTTGAGCTACATACAAACTGCAAAAGCATAGATTCTGAAACATTTTTGAATAGTTTCATGATTCTGTGAAATTTTGAAAGACCCTTTTGCACTTTGCACTCAATCAATTTGCACTTTACTAAAAAAATATAAATGTTTTTACGTTTATAACTTTAATAAATCAAATAATATTAACATTTTGATTACTAAATTTCAGTTTATGCATATTAAACTGACAATGCAAATTCAATTGTATTTTTTCAGTAAAGTGCAAATTTTGTTCTGGCCTTAGGAAGGCATAGGGGTTTTTCGCCCAACCTATGTTAATTTCTGCTCGTTTTGAGTTTGACTCGGTTAATTATTTTAATTTCTGATCGTTTTGGGTTTCATTTATTTATCAATGCTGATTTGTGGTAGTTTCACGCTTGGTAGATTATTTGATTTTAGTTTGCTCAATTTTTGTTTAATGGAGTTCTTTACTTTTCTTTGAAAAACTTATTTTGTGGAAAAAGTTTTTTAATTAATATCTGTTCGTTTTATATTGACATAATCTTGTCAGGGAAAAAGTAAATAATACTTTAAATCGTTTCGTTTTTTAAGACTTTATAGTTTGGCCTGCTATATGTATGCTGGAGAAAAATTTTCTGAATTTTTAACAGCATACATCCTTTTAAAAATCTGGAAAAAATATTACTGTTTAATTTAGTTTCATACCTCCTCTAGTTGACCTGTAATGGAAAACTTGGTACCATTTGCAAAAAAATCTGTTCACTTTCTATGATAGCTTGGATACACTTACGCTATTTTGATTTGGTTAAATTTTAAGAGTAGAAGTAGCCCCAAAAGTTTGAACATAATACCCTCAGTCATTCTTGGGATACTGCTGAGACCCCTCATTGGGAATTAGCATCATCACAGTGCATTTTGATTTAATCTTAAGGAAAAATTTAGTTTTTAAACATATAAAAATTAGATTTGAGGAAGACTAAAATCTAGTCTATAAATCATATACAACAACTTTCTATATAAACCTTATATGCCCCCAGGGCATAACTTACACCCTTGTACCGAGGACTCTGAGGGGCTTATCATCCTAAGACCTAATTTCCAGAACTTTTAACTACGTTTAACAAAATGGATATCTCAAAATTTTGATTGGATGTGTTTGGGAAAATGGTGAGCGTGAGAGGGGCGTTAGTCGCTATCCAATCACTTTCAACTATTAAAAAAGGCACTAGCCCTTTCAATTTCCAATTGAATGAGCTCTTTTGAAGTTTCTACGACAACGCTTTCAATAAAAACTTTATTTGTC
>JAQQPU010011351.1:0-28146 GCA_029168905.1 Artemia sp. Kazakhstan ARC1039 | reverse complement strand
TCCAGCCTCCTGTGCTGCAATAGCAATGTGGTGGACTGTTAAAAAAACATAAAGAATCTGAAACGGAGGCATGTTTAAGACAATATACTAGAATTGACAATTCCATTCTGATTGACAAAAGCATAGCCAGTAAAAGCAAAAGCAGTAAAGCAGTAAAAGCATAGCCAGTAGTAAGATTAGTGCAATGCTCTCAGCTAATAGGTCTGCAAATGTACAATCTAAACGCTCACTCCCCGTTCGTACTATACTCATATCCTGGGTGCCAGACAAATCCAATACTATTATACCATGTGTTTTAGTGAACATGTATTCGGTTACACCATTTCCTAATAGTTGTGAACCATAATAATGGGTTTGCATGGTCAACTCATACAATGTCCTATAGGATTTATCAAAAGATAGATTGTAGAGTGGGATTCCATTTACTTTGCAGACAAGAGATGAAAGCCCAAACATTTCACATTTATGCGGACATCCAGTCTACGATCCTAATGTACTAGCGCTTTTTACAAATGTCAAGGCTAATTTTGACAGAATTTTACCATTGATAAAGGATGAGTCGGTGATGGTGCGTGAGCCTGGGGTAATATGACATTGATTGGTGATAATATGAGGAACAAGTAGTTTAATATTATTTCCAGAGGCTCTCAGTTTTTCCACTGCCAAAGCAACAGAACTCAAAACCTGCTGTTTGCGTATATGTAGTATTGCCGAGGTGAGGGAGAGATTTCCATCAGGATTGGCAGCAAGTTGTTTTCGTAAAATGAAATTTAATGGAGTAAGCGTCAATTTTATATCCACTTTAATATTGGGTGGTAGCCATTTGGGTATATTAAATATTTCCTGATATATTTTTTCCAACTAGATGTAATTCATTAGTTGTAGCATTTTTAAGTGCATATGTACTATCAGTATTAGTAATATATTCATATCCATTAGAGGTGCCTCTCAATTTTTCGTATGACTTGGGTGTCATCAGCATGAATTGCACATAGCTTATATAATTTGAGAGATTGTTGCTTGTGCTCACCAGCGTGCCATTTATATAGACATTGATTTGACGAACTAAATTATGTAATATACAATTTTTGTAGCGATAAAAATTTTATGACTGGCGTTAATTGTGGTAATGAAGGTTGACCGCGTCAAATGTAATATTATGCTTTAAGGCTGTGAACTTAAACCTTAAAAGTTCTCCGATAGCGCCACTTATAGCGCGAAAGACTGTGCCATATGTAATATTATGATTTAAAGCTTAAATATTGTAATATTATGATTTATGATTTAAATATTAGGTGTACAGCAGTGGTTCACTTCAACTGGCCACAATATTGACTGAGATGTCAATAATGACTGAATTGCAATGCCTGAACGCCGAAATAATTCAGATCATAATAATCCCGCGAAAAACACTTTTCTTCACTATATCAAATTAATCCTGCTTCTGCGCGCCAGAAGCTAATTCACAATTGACCCAACTCGTGTGGAGGGGGCCGCTATTTTCGAATTATGTTCGCAAACTCACTACATTATGCGAACTATCTATCCAATAATTTTGTTTTAAATATTTCCATGATTTAAACGTTCACACTCTCTTATAACTTAGACTTCCTGACAAACATTGTATTTAGCATTTTTTTTATTACCAAATATCTTGGCGAAATTCAAAACCGTCTCCCGTGATTAGCGCCGAGGTTTCGCTGAAACTAACATGCAATTTTTCTTTTTGCTTATTAAGAATTTAGACTCTTGGAAACGGTATATGAACTCAATTAGGGGACGTTTAATTTCTGTCGGAATTATCTTTAGAAAGAAAAAGATTTCATTTTTTGTATTTTAAATATATCACATTTTACCCACGGTACATTTTACTCTTCCCATTATTTAATGACGTCCCGTCATTAGGACTTGCTTGCCCTGGGGCTTTTTGAAATATTATTCGCTATTTATTAACTATTTATTCTACATAATTTTGATTGACATTGTATTATTTTATGTTTTTATTTTAGCATAATCAGGAGTGCTAAAAATTTTCTCTATTACTTTTCTAATTTTATTATATACCCCTTTGAAAAATTCATCTACTGGACTAAGATTATTTATGGTTGCAGCCTAGCTACTATACTAAAGATTTTTTTTTCTACATCTAACACTGATGATTTTTACATTTCAAACAAGTTTGAGGCTATTCTACTTTTACATAAGATTTTTTTAAGCATTCACCTTTTACAAGTTTTTTTTGCTGACTATAGGGCCCACTGCTTCCTATCTACGCTACATTAAATGAATAGTACGACAACGCTACAACTAACTCTATCTGAACATCTGACACTACATATAAGAACGATTTAAAACACACAATATTGGGTTTACCACGTTCATTGGTAACATTAGAACACTTTCACTGGGGATGTTTGCTACGTAACATTAATGATAGGATATTGGAATTTTTGAGTAATAGAAGTTAGTTAGATTTAACATATGTAAATTCACACCTATTTCATAACCTTCGTGTCTCTTTAGCGTACTCAATCCTTCCGTTGTAAATTATGGTCCTTCACTCTTTTCGTCTTGGCAAAATTTTTAAAGCACTTACAATATAGTTTCTTCATGGAACAGTTCGAGCATGATTATGTTCACATGACAAGCTTTCCCTAATCGTCAAATGGGAAATGCTACTTCCAACTACAGGTGTGGGAATATGCTATCACAGTTCATTCTCACCTGCTTTTTGATAGTTCATAGGGTGCCTTATCATTAAGAGGTTGAACACTGGGATTGCGTTAATTTTCTTCTCAGCATATAATTTTTGGGATATTTTAAAGCACATAGAGAATGTATTTCTCGTATAAAATTGTTCATTCGTGCACTTAGGGATCACAGTTCTCTTATAAAATTCTTAGTGCACGGCTTGCGTCTATTAACTTTTGCGGTGATTCCTTGGTTAATCACAGGGGAATTGAAGTTTGGATTTGGAATGGGTCGACATCAAACTTTAGTGACTCCTTCAATACATTGTCTTTAACTTGCGGGGGGAGTATATTGTCACTAAGGGGTTAATCACTGGGGTTAATTTTGGTCTCTGTAATTCAATTGTTGTTTTCCAGGTCCATTTTTCAGAAATTATCTCGTAACATTCATGGGATAACAGAGATATGAACTTTTCTCATTTGATAGAGGGGGTAGGATGAATTCCGAGAGATGGTCAAAAGGGATTCGACGCGTGAATCTGCGTCATATAAATAATTTTTGAGATCATCAAATATCATAACTATACAGTCCTAGGGTACAGGGGTCCATAATGATTATCGAGGGTGATATTTATGTACTTATATCTTGTACTGGTCGATGGGGCTCTCAGGATTTTTTTGATTATATAGTTCGATAATTCACTGGATACTGAGATTCAAGTATAGTGTTACGTGATACGTAATATGGTTCGTGGTCGAGGAAACAACGATCAAAAGGTAAATGTAATCTTCGTAAATGAATGTAGGGCAAAAATTGTTTGGATTCTATGGTGAGTACTCTTCGTCGGTTGAGGTATGATGAAAATAGATGCTACTAGTTGTATCTGCACTGGACTATGCAATGTAATTATCAATTTCCAATATGTCACTCCACTTCCTGTAATAAAAATAACGAGGTAGAATCACACGTTCTTTAAAATCAAGTAATCTTAATACATAATAAAGAAAAAAATGACATTGTTACTGTAAAAAAGGTCTCTTATTATTTTTCTTAATATACGTTATTACATACACTTTATCTTAATCTTCTTCAACCCTTATTTAATTCTACATTACAGTTAAAATAACCATTTAACATAATTTGCGCTAAATTATTTAGTTTGAGTTCTCAGTTTACAAAATATTTCATGCCTTCATTGTTCACGCACGTCCGTGCTGTTTAAGAAACGTACGTTGCAGCGTCATAGCCACACGGTTTTACGTAAACGAAACTTACAATGAGGAAACAAGACATAGTGAGGACGAGTGGAGACCTCTCTACCCACTCGTTTTCTAATGTCTTCCCTTTTTCTTGGCTTAGAAGTTCTCATGAGGTTCCGGGTTTAACTTCTGCATTTCAACCGTTTCCCCGTGTCCTTCCTTTGGGTTTTGCCTTCTTAGTCTCAGGATTTTTCCATAGTTAAAAGTCAATAAGGTTCTTATGGTCAGAGAAGTCGTGAATACGAAACATACGGTCAGTAGTATGTTCCACCAAAAATTGGTTGAGAATAATTCGTATCTATCATCCACGGATGTTAATCTTTGGTCGTCGTTTGTAAATAGGGGAATCTGGGAGTCTAATGCTAAGTATTCAATATTATCCGCTGTTCTTTTCCTTGTGTCTTCCTTGGTGCTCGTCCCAAGTGTCATGTCAATTTCTGTCATTCTCTCATCAAAGTCATCTATTACGAATTTTGATTTTAGTTTGGGGAAAACTGAAGTGGAAAACTTCATATTTGACACATTGGGGATATTTTTTCAAGGTTATAGCAAATTTTGGGGTCATTAATCTCAATAACTGGGTATTTTTTGGGTTGTTCAACTGATTAATTTGTCTTTGAAGGGGTATAGCTGATTTTCGTAAGGTACCTACCCAGTAGACAGAATGTGCCAAATAGGACCTAAAACACTACTTGTCATCATCGGCTCACCATGATTGGCCAAGTTCCATTCGTGGTTGGCCAATGTTTTACCTTGAGCCTTTCTCATTGATCACTAATGTTTTGATATCACTCGTATTATTTTATATTTACTGATATTGACTTGGTTAATTTATTCACATACTTTTTAAATTTGTTGCTGTGGGTTATGAGTTGAATTTTCATACGGGATTTGGAATCCACCACCATCGACAGCAAGGAAAGGATTGCTAGTCGATGGTTGTGAACATAACTCCATACGACAGGAATATGCTTTCGCAGTTATAGTATTTCTAGTTTTACATTCGCTAGGGATATTTCCACCTATCCGGTTTCTTAACCGTTCTACCTGACTGTGTCATTACTTTCTCTTCTGTTTCTTGCGGTTTTTTCTTTTTAGGTTTTGCTAGCGAAATGAGATCAAATTTTTTGTATCGTTTTTCAAAAATTCTTGCCCTTTTAATACTGTTTCTTTTGTGTGCGCAGCTGCTGAAGTCGGTTTTGATTTCCCTTTTTCTTTAACTACTATATGGTCTGAATCGCCGCCGGACTCTTCGGAACTGGTTTCCGACGAATACACATTAGAAGTTTTAAAAGTGGCACTTTTTGAGGTATCACCTGCCCTTCCTTCATAAATTTCTACTCCACTGGAAGTAGAAGGTTTATTCTCTAAGTCCTCGCTTTGAGTTTTTAATTCGGGAGATTTGAAAGATTCTTGAGAGCTTTGAGAGGAATCAAAAGTTTTTGCGGGGTTCCTCCACTGTTTAAATGCCATGTCTTCAGGGGGATGGGGCATTCTTTGCACTAGTGTTTCCCTCCATGAAGTCCACTGTTTAGGCTTGACCTTGGACACAGTTATATCATGATATTGTTTTTGCTGGTCATCCTTGGGAGTTTGGTTCCCAGGCAATGTACTTTGAATCTTTTTTATTGGGAAATTTATTAAATCCATAGCTTCTCGCATATTTGTTTTAGTTGAATCTTTGGGAGGAGTTTTCTCTACATTAATACTCAGAGTTTCTGCAGCTCTGTTCAATTCTTCCTGAAATGATAGGGGCCTTTCTATTGGTGTTGCAGGGGAAACCATATCATCTAGAAATCTTTTGGGGGGACATGGGGTTGAAATCCAATCAGGGAAAAATTGATTTTTCGGAGGTATCGTATAATCTAATTCTCCTGCGCTCTCCGATGATGAACTTTTTGGATCTTTTGGCGTTTTTATTCTCTCTGGTAGTAGGGATTTTCCTTTAGGAATAACTAAATTTTTCATAGCTAAAAATTCTTCAAAGTTTTCCTCATCGCTCTCATCCTCGAAATAGTCTTGCTTGAAATTAAAGGGTTTTAGCTCTGCCAATCTTGATTTAGGGGGCTCATTTTCTGCATCTGATGAATCAGTAGAGGAGGGACGTGATACCCATCTCTCTGGAAATTTTTCTCATTTTATTCGGCTAACACGCGCCATGTGAGTTCTTCCATTATCGGGGTTCACCATTTTAAAAGTATAATCGTTATCGTACCTTTTGACTATTCAGTACGGTCCAGAATATTTGTTGGAAAGTTTTTTGCCTTCCGTTTTCGCCTCGTTCTTTAGGTAGACGCAATCTCCTATTTTGAAATCTCTGTTCCCCTTGACTTTGGGTTGGTTTCTTAGTTCTTGGTTTATTTTACATTTTCCCAACTCTTGCCTAACTATCTTATAAGTTTTCCTCATCCTATTCATGAATTCTTGTTTGTAATCCTCCGAGTTATTGTAATATTGCCGGGACTCGATATTCTCATCATACGGGATTCTAAAATCACGACCAAAAAGTAAATAAAATGGATTGTATTTAGTTGTTTCTGAATAAGCAGTATTGATTACGTTAGTTAAACAAGGTAAGAATTGATCCCAATCATTCGTGTTGTCTTTTGTATAAATGCTTAATACGTTCGAAAATATTTTATGCCTATTTTCTATTTTACCATTAGCTTGTGGGTGATACGGAGATGTCACCAATTTCTCTATATTAAGAAAACTCATTAAGTCTTTTGTTACTTTTGAAACGAAATTGCTTCCATTGTCACTTAAAACTTTATTTGGAATGCCAAATTTAAAAAAAAATTTCGCTAATGCCTTACTTGTGGTGCGAGTGCCTTGATTCTTAAATACTTTTGCAAAAGTAAAACCAGAAAAATGGTCTATTACTGAAAGAATACAAGTATAGCCTCTGTTGGAGACAGGTTAGCCTTTACTTGTTCCATATAAATCAAATGAAACAATATAAAAGGGAAATCTGGCTACCGGGATTCTTCCCATCGGAGGATTAGAATAAGCTTGGGGGTTTTTTCTTAAGTTACATGCTTCGCATGTACTTACAAATTTTTTAAGTTTTGTTATTCCCGATGGCACGTAAAAATATTGTTTTAATTTATGGAAAGTTTTCGTTACTCCTAAATGTCCGCCTATGTCTGAATGAAAATATTCGAATGCAGGTGTTTTTAAGTTTTGGGGTAATACAAATATTATTGATGTTTGGTTTCTATTTGCCTCAGAAGTCAATATTCTATATAGTATTTCTTCATCAAGATCATAGTAAAAATTATCTATTACTTTTCTAAGAGTTTTGAATTTATTTGGTAACGCATCATCATTCACAAAACAATTAATAATTGCTAAACACATTTCGTCCTTTTTTACTTTCTTTTTATATTCTCTAAAGACAAGGGACAATAGTTACCCTTATTTTCCTTTACTGTGTCTTTGTCTTTGTGTTTCTTACATTTATGTTTACTCTTAGCATTGATAGTGTTAACTTCGTTTTCCTTCGCTTCCGACGGCATATTTTCTGGGAATCTACTCAAAAAGTCACAAGCTGCATTTTTTTTACCTTTTAAATATTCGAATTCGTAATCTAGGTCTTGGATTCCCGTGGGATTTTTAAATGTGCGCAGGTACTGCAAGCTTTTATGGTCTGATCGTAGTATAAATTTTCTACCGATTAAATAGTGTCTAAATTTGCCCAAGTGGTGGATTATAATTCTAATTTTAAGGCAGAATAACTACTTTCGCCTTTTGATAAGGTTCTACTCGAATAGCATATAACTTTTTCTATTTTTTTTTGTTTAGGCGTTCCCTCTAGAGGATTAGGGTTTTCTACGGGGATTATTCGTGAAAGAATAGCGCCAATGCCCTTTGAACTAGCATCGGTTGTGACCACAGATTCTCCGTTTTCGAAATCAGGCAGTGATAATATTGGTTCAGAAGTGAGTGCCTTTTTGAGACGGTCTAGGGAAGTTTGAGCTTCCTGTTGTCTTTTTCTCCCACGCATATGACATCATCAACAAAATGAATGATATTCTTTAATCCTCTTAATAGATGCAAAAATGGTCTACATAGTGCGCTTGAGCTTGTTTTAAGTCTGAAAGGTACTCTTAAATATTCGTATGAACCACATTCCGCCGTAGAAAATGCAGTTTTATGGACATCTTTTTCGGCTATTTTAACTTGGTGGTAGCCCTGGGTAAGATCCAAAGAAGTAAAAATTTTGTTTTTGCTCGAGATAGAGTCAATGATTTCATCTATTCTTGGTAAAGGAAACTTATCACTAACTACTTGTTTGTTAAGGGCTCTATAATCTACAACAAGTTTAAGGTCACCATTCTTTTTTGGTACCAAGATCACTTGTGCGCTATACGGACTTATACTGGGAGGTATAATTTCATTTTTCTTTAATTCATGAATTTTATTTTTTAACCAATCTTTGTGCTTATACGGCACACGATATGGCTGTTTTGCTAAAGGACTACAAGTGGTTAAGATCTAATGTTCATAAAATGGTATCAGTCCCATGTCATCTTCAGATGTGGAGAATACATCTTTAAAATTCCATAATAATTCGCATAATTTTTTCTTAAGATCTAAGTCCGTAATATGATCCATATTAAATTAGCTTAAGAACTGCGATTTATTTAGTGGGTATTTGTTATTAGAGGTTTCAATGCCATTAACTAGGTTTCTTTTAGAATTTTCCCATCTATTTAAATCATTTTCCGAGATAACTTGGATTTAAACTAAACACGTCCCCTTTTTTATTGTAATTGTATAATTTTCGTGGTTATTAGTTACCCAAATAAAACTTTCTCCTTTGTCGTAAGATTTTTATTTGTTCCTCGCTTAACAGGTTTTCAGGAATTTCATTTGACGGGATCGCAAACCATATTTCAGATTTGCTATATAATGGTTTAATCATCTGTGATATTTGAATTCTTTGCATCGTTTTGGGAGGGATCTTTGTTTTCCGTGTAGCGAATCCGTAATATTTCTCTTTATTTTCATTGTCTATTATATTCATACTGGCGCTATGCTGCGCCATTGCGGCATCTTGCGGCGACACCCTTAGGTTTTACTATGTTTTTCCATAATTCCACTATTTTCTTGATTTCGTTTGACCTAAACTGTCGCATATCTCCTATTTTTATTTTTGCAGATTCAATCCACTTATTATTTGAATTTACTTCATCTCTGCGATGTCTCTCAGAATAATTGAACAAATTTCTGGTTATGCCATGTCCTCTTTGCGAGACATGAGGTTTAAAAGATTGTGACATTATACCGCTAAAAATTTTATTTACTGTTACGTCCTCTTTGTAACCTCTGTTACAATTTCTTAAGGTAGAAATTCCTACCCCTTCCTTAGCCGGGTAGACAAGCCTTTCGTTCGCTACGTCTAATAATACTCTATTAGACCTTAATAAATTCGCGCCGATAATGGCCTCATACGGAAAGTTATTGCATATTATAAAATTTGTCGGAAAAATTCTATTATCCCTTTTTACGTCCAGGAGAATTGAACCTATTGCATCCAATTTATGCCTTGTCACGCTAGTCAAATTGGGATTATTAAAAAATTTTTGTCGCCTAATATGCGGAGGTAACATATTAAATACGCATGAGTTTATGATGTTCGCAGTAGCACCAGAGTCAATTAAAGCCTTAAAGTAAATATTTGTTACACAAAAATCATTAAATATAGGTAACTTGTTATTACTATCACTATAGGACGGTACTACTTTTAGTTTGGACCTATAAAACATTCTAGGCACCCTCTGGATCCAATTTATATTTCTTAGGGGCTTGACGCGTTTCCCTAAGGATTTATTTCATGCGTTGGTGCCTGCAATAGATATTCGGATATAATCATGGACTCTGTAGCTGTGGCAGCGCCGGCTGCTGGCGCTGACTGCCATTTTTTATCGCTACACATTTTTTTTAATTTTAAAATTTTTATCGCTACACATGGTGCATTCGGAAATTGGAGAAAACATGCTAACTAATTAGGCTATAAACTTTGTAATTCAAATTTATATCATTGGAGAGATACAGACTTATAGAAAAAAAGTGATTAGGCCTATAACCACTAAGCTATTACAAAAAAAACATTTAAAATATCTTATAGGAGATAATAGCCTCCCCCAAATAGGTTAAGTGAAAAAATAAATATATTTTGAGTTATTCAAACACAGAAATGTCAGAAGAATTAAGCGAACTATTAATGGCACAAAAGTTAGTCGTGAAAAATGTGGAAACAGCAAAATCTATTCCGCAGTACGATGGACGATCAGATATCGACAAATTTAATATCCAATTGGCCCAGTTTGTAGAATTAACAAAAACAGAGCTAGAAACGTTAGTCAGCATGCATCTATTAAGATTAAAAGGGCAAGCCTTAACCTTTCTAAAGCAAATTGAACATACTATAGGTGATGACGCCAGCTTGCCAATAAATACGGTGGACAAATTGTTAACGACATTTAAAGATAGATTTATCGAAAATAGTTCCACAAATAAATTAAAACACGGAATGGTATGCTTTGACCATTCACAAAATGTAAGAGAATATCTTGATAATATACGGATTTCAGTAGAAGCCAAATTCGGAAAAGGATCAGGAGAACTGTATGAAAAAGTCATACTACATATCTTTTTGCAAGGGCTACCCCCAAAACTATATAGAATAGTAATATAAAAAAATTTCAGACGTTAGATCTTGCAGTTCAGGAGATAGGGCGATTAATCAAAGTCGTTTCGATTGTGGCAAATCACAGTAAAACAAAAATAAATAGCACAGGCGAATCAAACGCAAGCCTGACCTTGAAGGGCGATCAGGCGTCTCCCAATTTTTTTTCAAGAGATAAATCCAAAGTGCAATAAAGAAATAAAACGCAAGAACCCGCTAGGCAGAAAACAGTACGTTTTTAGCCCGTCAAACAATTTAGTTATGAAAATAACCCAACAATAATAAGATGCTATATTTGCAATCGCGTGGGGCATATCGCGAAAGAGTGCCGTTATGTCCCCAATCGCACACCAAGAATTGCTGTCGCTAGTACGCAAAACTATGGCAACCATTTGTTCGAAAGGACAAATTTTAGCGCCAGTGATGCACTAGGCTGTAGCCAGGGAAGATTGCGGCAATTTTTTTTTATTTACAAACGGGTTACAATAAATAAATAAACAAACATCTCATTTACAAAAACACAATCCAATGCATTACTGCATGCCGGACAAAACCCGAAAAAAAAGAAAAACACTTTAAAAATATATATAATATTTTCTATTATTATCATTTATTTCCTCGGACCCTAATATAACCCAAAAAGGGTCCAACCCAAAAACAAATAAATATCTTCTCTCGCCTCCCTCTCCCACCCCTCCAACAAAAAAGTGTGAACTTGAGAATCATCCACGCAAACAATGCAACACAACTCACAATATTCACAAAAAGAGAGGAGAAAAAAAATAAATAAAAAAGGGAAATAAATAACTCATCCATTCAAAACCCAAACAATCATCTCACCAACAACATTGAACCAATCATTCTCTACACACAACCACTAAAATCTTCCATATTGATAAAAACAGCTTACTCTGAGGGAATTTCGAAAATCATCCAGATCTGTCTTATTTTTTACCTCCTCGGGAAGTTTGTTCCAGACAGCCGGGCCATAAAAATGGATAGAAAATTTAGACCTTGTTGTTACAGGGAACGGGGTTTGTATTGAATGGGCATTTCTTGTCTCATACCTGTGTTTAGCTTCGGTAAATGCAATCGAGAAACATGCAGGTAGCAGGTTATTAAAACTTTTAAACATGAATAATGCCGTGTAAAACTTAACTAGGCCAAAAAGTGGCATAATCTTAATACCGTCGTATTGCCTTCAAACCGAGTCAGAACCTCGCATTCCAGATAAAACACGAACAGCATTATTTTGTAGAACCCTCAGTGGCAGTAGATAAGTAATAAATGTCGCTGACCAAACACTTACACAATATAACAAATACGGATGAACCAGCGAGAAATAGAGCATTCTTAAAATTTTAGGAGGGAAAAAATGTTTCAGTTTCCGCAGCATTCCAACATTCCTGGCAATTTTTGTACACAGTGATTCAATATGAGGTTTAAACATAAGACACTCGTCAACTTGGACACCAAGATATTGAACATAACTATGTCTCTGGAGATATCCACTTTCTAGTTGAATACCATGGTTCCAAGGATAATAATTAGTACTTCTTCCATATAGAATAAATTTACTTTTACTATGATTCAAACATAATTTATTTACACGCATCCATCTTTCAATACAACTCATTCCTGTATTTAAAAGCAGAAATAAATCTGCCTCAGTCACAGCTGCCACAGAAAACTGTGTGTCATCAATGAAGCTAGGCAATATCATCTTTGACCTTCTAGCTGCAGGTCCCACATGACTAAATATCCTTTTAAGACACGCATTCAAATTATTAATATAGATTAAAAACAACAAGGGTCCAAGCACAGAACCCTGTGGTACTCCACATTTCACATTCATATAATCAGAATGAACACTCCCAACCCCAACACACTGTTTCCTTCCACTCAAAAAAGACAAAATCAAACTATGAAAATTACCACGAATACCGGCATGCTCTAATTTTGATAATAATACACTATGGTCAACAGAGTCGAATGCTTTCATAATGTCCAGAAATATAGACGCAACTTTCAACCCCGCATCCAACGAATCATTGACAAATGTTGTTAAAAAAAGCAAAGCTTGCTCTGTTGACATCCCATGACGAAATCCGAACAGAGTAGGGTGAAAATAAGAATTTTTATTTAAAAAATCCACCATTCTTACATAAATCAGTTTTTCAAACAGACGCGATATTATTGGGAGCATTGATATTGGTCTGTAATTATTCATATCATTCTTATCACCACTCTTAAGCAGGGGTACCACATGAGCACTATTCAAACAATCCGGTTAAATTCCACTCTTAAAACATGAATTAATCAAATACAACAAATGACCTGAAATAATAGAGAAAACTGAACGAAGAATTTTAACACTGAAAAAAACCGATCCAGCTGCTGAATTCTTCATTGACTTCACCGTCGTCTCAAGCTCTGCAAGAGTCACTGGTCTTAAGAATATAGAGACTTCAGCTGCCTCATCGAGAAAATCATTATAAGAGCCATCACTGGGTGACTGCGCAACACTATCAGATACACTCTTACCAATATCTGTAAAATGTGCACACATTATATTAGCAACTTGATTATCCGAGTGAGCATCAGGAATGTCAGGGATAGTCGGGGCATCACGAGGGTTCACTACCAACTTGATGATTCTCCACGTTTTTGCAGGATTGCCTTCTGCTTCTTTAAATTTATTTACAAAGTAGAGCTTTTTAGCCTGTCTTAGAAGGGTGTTAAGATTTCTATTATAACTTTTGAAAATATCTTTATCTGATTGAGATCAAGTTTTAGTATACCTTTCATAGAGCTCTTGTATTTTATCCATCGATTTAAGTAGCGCTTTCGATATCCATGGTTTCTTTGCAACATCATAACGTTTACGCTTTTGTTTGAACTCTAGACTTTCATATAACATCTGAATCAGTTTATCATACCATCTGCCAAATTTATCATTGACACAATCAGTACCATCAAGGCATTCAAATGACTCATTCGTAAGTTTAGTCCTATATTTATATATAGCTTTCTTATCAATTATAGGCTGTTTAACTCCAGTCATACCCCCTCCTTGACGACAACAACTAATAGCTGCACGGATCACAATAGCACAGTGATCGGAAACGTCGTTCACTAACACTCGCGACAAGTCGCAGCTAACATTCAAAAACAGATTATCAATCACAGATGCAGAAGCTCCAGATATTTTAGTTGGAATATTAACAGAAGGGGAAGACCATAAATATACATAAGATTCAAAAAACTTCTTGCCTTCGAATTCACATCTTGCACATTATTCAAATCAATATTAAAATCACCACTTATAAAGCAAGGCACTCGCGAATCCGGTATTTTATCCAACATATTATCCATCAGGTCCAAAAACTCATCCACATTTCCTGAAGGGGGCCTATAAACAACAACAAGAAATAACTTGCGCCCAGACAATGAAACCTCTAACACCATTGATTCAAAAATCATTTCTCGATATACAGCAATATCCTGCCTTGGTTTAACATTATATCCATTTTTCACATAAATTGCAAGACCACCATGCTGTCTTTCCACTCGATTCCGATGAAACAACCTATAGCCTGGTGTATCCAATAATGAAGCGTTATGGTCGTTCAGCCAATTTTCTGTCAAAGACATTACATCAGGCTCCAGCCTAGATGAAACTTCATTAATATAATTAAACGAACTATTTAAACCGCGACAATTCATACCATACATTTTCAGCTCCTGCATAACTTTCCATTCATTCAATTCATTCAGACACACATATTTTGAATCAGCACACTCAACATTCATTCCACCCTCAACCTGGTCTTCATTCATGATACCCTCACACATCTGTGAAAAATCAACACGACGACTCTCAAGTTCCCCCAATCTATTCAAATTTATCTCAACCATTATCAAACACCAAAGACGGGCAAGAGAATGAAGCGAGAGAAACAAAACCAATTAACAAACCCCCAATTTTCATTATACCATCAAGGTCCGAGGAAATAATGGGGCCATAACCAGGCACCAAAAACACAAAAACCTGAAACAAACAAAAAACAAAATTAAATAAAATAAAACAAAAACTAATAAACGGTAATAGCCTTATAAAAGGCAACATTCAAATCACTCTAAACTCATATAGCTAAGGGCTACTAGCCAAATATACATAACTGCAACATACGCAAGAAAAAAAATATAAAACATTACTTAACAAAACATCTCTCATTTTACCACACATAACTCTTCCAAAAAAAAGAACCATCTTACATAAATAAATATACAAAAAAAAGATATAAAGAGAGAAAAAACAAAACAACATCAACATGCATATTTCATAGCTTTATACCATCCCAATTTTTTAACTTCCCCGTTTTCACGAATACACAATACCGGAGGAACCACCGGAGGCACCCAACATTGGATCCCCCTTCCTTGCAAAATCTTCCTTTTCTCAAGTAGATCCCTCCTAATCAATCTAACTTCCTTGCTTACGTCATCACTCACAAAAACGGGTTTGCCAAAACCTAAGTCTTTTCCTTTCAGTTTCTTCGCATTACTTATAATAGCAAATCGACCTTGATATTCTGAAGTTTTAATCTTTACGAAATTATCCGTAACATTAACAACAGAAAAAGATGGAATATCCGAAGCAGGAATCCCGAGCCCATCAACGAGAACACGTTTGACAGTGCTTTCAGTATCTGCACTCGGTCCAGGCTTAAAATTCCAAAACAGAACATTATTCTTCTTATCCGTATTTTGAACCAACATCGACTGGTTCTTTAACAGGGCAACTTGAGTACAAAGTTTATTTATTATGACCTCTTGCGCATGCAATTTATCAGTAAGTTTACCCACTTCATCATTAGTTTTGATTGCATTATCTTCAATAACCGCACACCGCGAACCCAGGTGATCGACTGATTTTTTATAATCTCCATATCAGATTCTACGATTTTCAGTGAGCTCTTAATATCAGAAACATCTTTTTCTAATGTTTGTAACATTTCTAAAATCATGGAAATGCTACCAGCATTTGTCCTTTCGCATTCTCGCACAAGACTAACATCAAAAGTTGAGTCCATTCCTGAGACTTCATCACAAGGCCTTTTCTGGCCTGTCTTTACTGGAGTAGATTTGTAAATTTCACCAGCTTCTTGGGATACATCTTGATCATCCTGTTTCAACTTCTTATTGTCATTATTTCCTTTATTCTTCTTCATATTCCCCATTCTCGGCTAATAAAACCTTTTTTTACCCACGCGATTCTAGCGTGCAGTACAACAGCCGTTAAAAGACACGGCAAACACCAATCATCCAAGATCAGCTACGGTCCTAAAAAAATCCACACTTTTACTCCTGCATCAACCAGCTACAAAATTATCTGCAAGACATCCTCTATTCTACAATGCAATTTGGCCAGCACTAGCCCCTATACAAATGTTAACATAATAAATACATGATCGCAAATTTTATGCTTACACCTGAACTGTCCACTTTAATTTATTCTAAATTTAATCCGGCTTATGTGAGTGATCAAAAATATTCAATAGTAACATAGTCAATAAATAACAATCTTTTATGTCACTTGTTGCGAAACTTTTTTAATCACTGACGGTCACTGTATTCCACGGTAATGTATTCTAAAGTTAATCCGGCTTAACATCATATAGATGTTCACAGGTCAAATGCCACATGAGTACCTTACAACGCGTACCATCCAAATTTGTACAATCCTCCCCCCATTAGACAAATTAATTACCGATTTGAAAACCCAAATACTCGCCAAAGCCAATATAATGCGAGAATGGTATATAGAAATCACGAAAATTTACCGACGGGAAATGAAAATTTTTCAAGCCGACGGCAAATAGTTAATTGGCCGACGGGAAATTAAAACTTTTCAAGCCGATGGCATTGGCAGTCAGCGCCAGCATCCGGCGATGCCACAGCTAGAGATTCCACAAACATTTCCGAATATCTATTGAAGGCACCGACGCATGAAATAAATCCTCAGGGAAACATGTCAGGCCCCTCAGAAACATAAATTGGACCCAGAGGGCGCCTAGAATGTTTTAAAGGTCCAAACTGACAGTAGTACCGTCCTATAGTGATAGTAATAACAAGTTACCTATATTTAATGATTTTTGTGTAGCAAATATTTACTTTAAGGCTTTAATTGACTCTGGCGCTACTACGAACATCATAAACTCATGCGTATTTAATATGCTGCCTCCGCAAATTAGGCGACAAAAATTTTTTAATAATCCCAATTTGACTAGCGTGACAGGGCAAAAATTGGATGCAATAGGCTTAATTCGCCTGGACATAAAAAGGGATAATAGAATTTTTCCGACAAATTTTTTAATATGCAATAACTTTCTGTATGAGGCCATTATCAGCGCGAATTTTTTAAGGTCTAATAGAGTATTATTAGACGTAGCGAACTAAAGGCTTGTCTACCCGGATAAGGTAGGAAAAGGAATTTCTACCTTAAGAAATTCCAACAGAGGTTACGAAGAGGACGTGACAGTAAATAAAATTTCTAGCTGTATAATGTCACAATCTTTTGAACCTCATGTCTCGCAAGGAGGACATGGCATAACCAGAAATTTGTTCAATTATTCTGAGAGACATCGCAGAGATGAAGTAAATTCAAATAATAAGTGGATTGAATCTGCAAAAATAAAAATAGGAGAAATGCGACAGTATAGGTCAAACAAAATCAAGAAAATTGTGGAATTATGGAAAAACATAGTAAAACCCAATGTGTCGCCGCAAGATGACGCAATGGTGCAGCATAGGGCCAGTATGAATCTAATAGACAATGAAAATAAAGAGAAATATTCCGGATTCGCGAGACGGAAAACAAAAATCCCTCCCAAAACGATGCAAAGAATTCAAATATCACAGATGATTGAACCATTATATAGCAAATCTGAAATATGGTTTGCGATCCCGTCAAATAGCCACGAAAATGATACAATTACAATAAAAAAGGGGACGTGTTTAGTTCAAATCCAAGTTATCTCGGAAAATGATTTAAATAGATGGTAAAATTCTAAAAGAAACCTAGTTAATGGCATTAAAACCTCTAATAACAAATACCCTCTAACTAAATCGCAATTCTTAAGCAAATTTAGTATAGATCATATTACGGACTTAGATCTTAAGAAAAAATTATGCGAATTATTATAGAATTTTAAAGATGATTTCTCCGCATCTGAAGATGACATCGGACTGATACCATTTTATGAACATTCAATTTTAACAACTGGTAGTCCTGTAGCAATACAGCTATATCGTGTGCCGTATAAGCAAAAAGAGTGGTTAAAAAATAAAATTCATGAATTAGAAAAAAAATTAAATTATGCGTCCCAGTATAAGTCCGTATAGCGCACCAGTGATCTTGGTACCAAAACAGAATGGTGACCTTAGACTTGTTGTAGATTATAGAGCCCTTAACAAACAAGTAGTTAGTGATAAATTTCCTTTACCAAGAATAGATGAAATCCTTGACTCTATCTTGAACAAAAAAAAAATTTACTTCTTTGGATTTTACCCAAGGCTACCACCAAGTGAAAATAGCCAAAAAAGATGTCCATAAAACTTCATTTTCTACGGCTGAACGCGGTTCATACGAATATTTAAGAGTACATTTCGGACTTGAAACAAGTTCAAGCGCACTATGTAGACAATTATTGCATCTATTAAGAGGATTAAAGAATATCATTCATTTTGTTTATGATTTCATATGTGTGGGAGAAAACACTGAACAACACTTAGCAACATTTGCTAGTGTGTTCGAGAAATTCAGAGAGGGCAATTTAAAATGCCGGCCTGAAAAAGTAAATATATTTCAACCTAAAATTAAATTTTTAGGAGTAGTTATGACGCAAGGAGAGATATCTCCAGACCCTGACAAAATAAAATGTGTTGAAAACTTAAAACCCCCTAAAACTATGAAAGAATTAAGAGGAATTTTGGGTCTTACTGGCGACTTTAGAAAATTCGTGCACAATTACGCCCAAATTGCGAAACCCCTCACGGAATTAACTAAAGGGAACTCCCAAAATGTTACCTGGTCCCAGGAATCTGATTTCCAGGAATAGAGGTAATTGATTTCGAGATAACTCAAGGAAAAGAGGTTACATTTATATAGTTACACATTTTGTTTTCTCTCTAAGATTGAGAGTAGCGCTGTCAAAGAAGAAAAATCACCCCAGAAGAACTGGCGCGATCGGTACACCACTTCAAATCATAATATTACATATGGCACAGTTCTTAGCGCTATAAGTGGCGCTATCGGAGAACTTATAAGGTGTAAGTTCACAGCCTTAAAGCATAATATTACATTTGACGCTGTCAACCTTTATTACGACAATTAACGCCAGTTATAAAATTTATATCGCTAAAATTTCATAGGATATTCCATCGACAAGAATTGGCAATGTATTATCGGATTTCCGGACTTTCATTCGTAAATCTATAAATGTTGAGGACATGTCCATAAAGTAGTCTTCATTGGAATAAATTTGAAAGTAGATATTATCGGAGTTTATCGGATAAAATGGTTCATAGTATCCATGTTTTAGACTCACATCAACATTTTCTGCATTGAAAATATTTAAAGATGAAGTGATTGAACGTTGGGAATCCTTATGCGGTAAATATGACATCTTAGGAAAAGAAATCTAGTTTCGATCTAAAAATTCTATTCCTGGGGCTTCTTCTTCTTCTACTGTTTACTGTACGTGTCGTCTTTTTCCTTCTTTTCTTTGACAGGGGGTGTGTTTTTCGTTTCTGACCTGAGTAGAGCTGCCTCTGACATACTTAAGAGTGGTACACTGTTTCTCGACCTTTTTTAGCCTTTTCCATTCTGATGAGATTTCAATTGTTTGCCAAGGGTTCATGCACTGGACCTAAGATTTTCCGAAGCACTTTTTTCAAATCCTTGCCAGAGTCCCAATCGTATAGTGTAGAGGATGCAAAATCTATCGCAGCCAGTACAATATATTTTCTAGCCAGTGGTAGTGCAGAACGAAACAGGTTAGCAAACCATTTGCCAAGACTATAGCCAGACATTGAGGAGCGAACTTTTTAGTAGTCCATTCCATTGCCCATTTGTCTTGGACCAAGAGTATTAACATAGCAGTCAATATCAGGACAAATGTATACCACTTTTATATTAGACATCTGGTTGTTGAATGGGTCAAAAATGGCATGTAATCACAGCCAAACATTTTGATATTACTAGGGGATCACCTAATTCAGTTCTTAGTGTTAACTGACAGATTTACAAATAGGAAGTGCTTATGGGGGATATACTGAAGATGTTTTGTATTGTAATGGTGAATATGTTCTTGACTGGTTTTTTGTTCAAGAACTCTTAGGAGGGGAATATAGCTATTACCAACCCGGATGTTTCAACAAATGAAGTATAGAAAAATATAAAAGTGTCCGTGGAGAAGGCAGGTGGGTTGTTAGCAAAATGAAATTAGTTTTTCCAGCCCTTTTACCATTGATTATATTGAGCTGAAGGCCAAGAACATTTAGATTATCATTGAGAATAACCTGTTCATCGGCAATGGATGAACTAATGTAAATCTTGCCCTCCTCCTTTGAATAGTTGAAATGAAAGGCTCCTTTTTTACGAGCAAAATTCTTTTATTGATAGAACGACATAAATCGTTCATGCTGGTGAGTTCTTCGTAGGGTAATTCAGTATATGGAAAATTCGTCCAATTGATCTTTTGAATTTGTTTTTGATCACCTGAGGGTGGCGGCCATTAATAGGGTCTAATTCTTATATCATATTTGCGATCTTTTCTCAGGATATCATATGTATTTTTGAGAATACAGCCGAAAAGAGCCACTTCATACGTGCCATTGAATTTGATGGTGGGAGAGAGTTTCGTCCAAAAATCACTTGTTCCATTCAAATCATTGCAGAGAGGATCAGAAACATTGGTCATGAATGTCACATAGAAATCATTTGGGATTGTTTATGTCTTCAACACTGACCCAAGACTCAAAATCAGAGTTGTATCCTAGCCAGCGAATAAGCAAATGTCTTTTGCCCCTGCGAGTACGACTCTTTAATATCCTTTCAATTTGATAAATTTCACTAGAGTTTTTAACTTTTTGTAGTTTGTATTCATATAAACCGCTGAGAATCTCATGATCTTTGATGTCTCACCGTCGATATTTCGTGGGTGTAGTGTCTGGGATTTTGGACACTTTAAAAAGTTCACTGCTCCATAGACAATTCCCATTTTCAAAAATATTGGTGGTTTTATTAATTTGAACGGTATCACTAACATTGAATTTCTTCTTTTCAATTTTTTCTTTTTCCCCGGAATATTGCTTTAGAAAAGCTTCAAATGTATTTTCACTGCAATGAACGTTCCGAGGGCTAACACTGGACAGGGATCGTTGTGATTGTTGGTGATATATTTGCGTGATTTTATCTAAATCATGAATAAAAGCAACAGTTTTTTCAGTCTGCAATATCTTGAAATTAATAGACGAATCGTTCTTATCATTCGTTCAGCTAATGCAGCGTTTATCGGGCTGTGACTTTGATAGAGTGTTGTATTATATTTCAAAAGAACCTTTGCACATGATGATTAATAGATTAACTACCGCGATCCGATTGAATTTTTCTATAACAATCTTGTTCAAGAATACTTTCTTAAGCCTGAGCAACTTCAACACCTCTCTTTGATTGCAATGGAATGGCCTTGGCATAGCGACTAAAGACACTGATTGCTACTAGAATATATTTGTAGGGTGTATTGTGACGCCGTTGATTCATGTCTAAAATTAAAACATCAGATTGCATTATATGCAGAGGGAAAAGGCTTTAGTTTGTCGATATTGTTTGCCGCGAACTCTGCTATTCCAATGCAGTGTATAACTCGGTTAATTTTCTAGATACTCTTTTGCTTTTTTTTAATGTGCTACCATCAATGTCAGAGACAGCTTTAGAAGGCATTGTGGGGGAAATTAGACTTCCTGCTTCATCAATATTTTCATAGACATGTTTTAAAACTTCATTCATTTTTAACGCAAACACGTTGTGTAATGTGTACTCCCCTTTTGAACACTGGAGGGTGAATTAATCCATCTTCGCTTTTGTTTAGCAGCAGTCATCGTCGGTGTTATAAAATTATTGCTGCTGCTGCAGCTAGTATTTTCCAAGATTGAAGCTTCTCCCTTTTTAAATGGTCTTGGCGTTGGAGGACTATTTTCTCTTAATTTCTTTAGAATTTGCTTATTGCCAATAAGAATTTTGGGGAGGTTGAATGCAGTTAGAAAGGTGTATAGATTATTTTCAAATGGTAAAAGTCCTTTACGATTCGTCACCATATCACAAATAAATGAACTAGACTATAACTTTTTCCCTGAATTATAGTTCGTTTCCCTGTGCAATCGACTTGAACTTGATGATCACCACCACTTTCCAACATGAAATATGTTAATATTCTTTTACACTGTTCTCGATAGGTCACTGGCAATAGGTTTCCAATCGAAGTCATCATGGAATTCAATTCCTTCTCCTTTGATTGTGCAGAATCTTTAGGAGATGCTTCATGTTTAGGCGGATCTTTGAGGGTGACGGTCGCGGGTCTCTCACGATAAGGTCTATGTTTGTCCACACAACACAATGCATCTTAAAGTAAAATTAGCTTTAAACCGGCAATATTTTCATCATTAATGAATTTACTTCGATTTTCTTCAAAATGTTCCACGGGTGAGAGGACAAGTTCAAATGGCGTCAATTTATAGGGTTTAGCCATCTAGAGAAAACTTTTTAGAAGTCCTGCAATTATTGTTAGTAAAAGTGTAAAAAAGCTAACGCCCGCTTGAAGGAGACGTTATACTTAATTTTTTTTTTTCATTTTTTCCATGCCAAGGCACGTACAGTGGAAAGATGTTCCTTAGTCTATTGTCTAACACCTTCTGACAAGTGTACATTGCCCTCAGTTACATTCAAGCAAATTTCAGATTTTAGGATAATGTAATCATTGTCAACGCAATGTTTGAGTATGACCTTCCTGAGTGGAAGTTTTGAAGTGCCTGAAACGGAAAATGAATGCGGTTGTTCGTGTAGCTCCTTCAGTGTCATGATGGCAACTTATATCCTTTTCTACTGTTCACTGGAAGATATACAGTAATTTCTTTGTCGAACATATCTGTGACTGCACGCAGATCCTCGGGTTTATTCTGATTAAGATTTAGCAAAATGTACCCGTAGGGCTTATTTGTCGCCTGAGTGCAAGCTGACAGCAGAAATTTTGGAGTACCTGGATATATTTGCTTATTGAGAGTTATTTGCGAGCTAGAATCACGAACAACTCGGTAGTTAATATAGATGGTGCAGCTCAAAACAAGGGTTCTCATGCATTTGATCTGATGATACAGATTGTGTAGAACTAGCGTTATGAAACTTTGTTCATGATGAGAGCGAACGGTAAACAGCAGTAAAATTTCCTGTGAGAACTGTTCAATTGATTCAGCTAAATCCTCAATAATCAACCATAAGTTTGGTTCAATACTATTGAAAACATCAAGTCCCCGCATGAATTGTATTGGCATGGATTTTGCAGTAGCTTTTACTTGATCATATAACTCCTGCCAAATACTATAGCAATATTAAATTTTATTTGGTTTTTCCAAAAACATTTTATTACAATTTTTAATTATTTTAGCTAAAAGTTTCGTTTTCCCAGACATTGATAGGCCACACAGAAACGACCTGAATGTTTTTTTTAAATTGATACACACTGCTGCTGCTGCTCTTGACAAGAGTCGGACTACAACTAACTGTAAACCATACTTGTCCAATGAATAAGTAATAATAATTTTCCCATAGATCTATCTACTACAAGAAAAACAAAAACAATATTTCATTCATTTATTAATATCAACACTTTTCTGTACAGCACGAATAGCACACACTATTTGTTCAACAAGAACAATATTACTTACTATTTATTAACAACAACAACACTATTTGTTCAACAAGAACAACAACAGCATTTATCATTTATCAACAAAAACACTTCTTTTTTTGTGCAGCAAGAAAAACAATATTTATTAACAATACAATTAGTACACACTATTTGTGCATCAGCAATAGTTCACACACATTTTATACAACTTTAAATACACAGCACGAATTACTACTACTACTACTAACAACTCATCGCAGCACCAAGCCGCCTGAGGCCAACACAGCTATGCACGCTCCTCCTCCACCCCAATCTATTCAAAGCCTCCCTTTTTACACCCGCCCACGAAGTTCCCATTTCCTTTAAATCTTTCTTTATGACGTCCTCCCAACCCAGACGGGGACGAACTGCTTTCCGTTTAGCCCTAGATGGTTGGCCGAAAAGATCAATCTTCGGCAATCTGTCATCCTTCATCCGAACAACATGCCCTAACCACCTCAACCTTTCTTTCATTATAGACCTAGAAAGCGGTATTGAACCACATTTTTCGTATAGCCTATTGTTTGAAATACGGTCAGTCAGCCGGGTACCCAGAACAATCCTTAAGCAATTTCTCTGGAAAACATCTAGCAAATCTTCATCCGCTTTTTGGAGCGTCCATGCTTCAGAGCCATATTTGACCACTGTCATCACTGTAGCTTCTAAGATTCTAATCTTGGTTTGCAGACTTATCTTCCTATTCTTCCAGACTTTTTTTAACTGTGAAAAACCACCCTGAGCCTTGGCTATTCTATTTTTAACATCTTCACTGCTCCCACCATCTTTACTAATAATACTACCAAGGTAAGTGAAACTGCCCACCTGATCAATCTTTTCATTACCCAACGTCACCTTTTCATCTTCACTTATTCCTAGCCTTAGTGACTTGGTCTTCCTAACATTAATTTTCAAACCAATACTAGCACCCTGAACTCGCAAAACCTCTAAAACTTCATTCGTTTTGCTCACACTTTCATCTAGTATGCTTAAATCATCAGCATAGTCCAAGTCCAGGAGACTTTTTCCTCCCCATTTGATTCCGTGGTCTCCCATTGCCTTTCCTGTGCTCCTTAAAACAAAGTCCATCAAAATAATCCATATAAAGGGGGATAGAACACAACCCTGCTTAACTCCTGATTTAATACAAAACCAGCTGCTAACCTCATTTCCTACCTTAACCGCAGCAGTGTTATTCTCGTACATAGCACTAATCACTTTAATGTATTTGTCTGGTATACCATACAAGGATAAAACCTTTACTAAAGCTCCTCTATCAACAGAATCGAACGCTTGCTCATAATCTATAAAACTGAGGACCAAAGGTGTTTGAAAACTTAGGTACTTCTCAATTATTAACCTAAGAGTGAAAATTTGGTCAACACATCCTCTACCTTTTCTAAAACCGCACTGCTCTTCTCTTAAAACTTTGTCTACGGCATCTCTAAGTCTAAAAAGTATCATATTACTAAGCAATTTGCTACCTACAGAGACCAGACTAATGCCTCGATAATTACCACACTCACTTTTATCACCTTTCTTATAAAGTGGCTTAATTAAGGTTTTCCTAAAATCATTAGGTACTTCCCCTTTTTCAAAAATCATATTCATAATCTCCAATAACTTATTTCTAACCTCAGAGCCACCATATTTAAGAAACTCATTTACTACCCTATCAGCACCTGGAGCCTTATTATTCTTTAATCCTTTTAGTACTGTTTCTAATTCCTCCTCACAAAACAAATCTTCCTTCACATCCAAGGTATCACAAACTTTTTCATTTTCCTCTATATTTTTTCCTGCAACTCTATCTCGGTTAAGCAAATTCTCAAAATGTTCGGCCCATCTCGCTTTAGCTTTTGTCTTATCGCTAATTGCCACCCCATTCCTATCTTTAACTGGGACAAGTCCGGATTGACTACTACCTCTCAATTTGTTAACGTGCCAGTACAATATTTTACTATTATGCCGTCTAGCTGCATCTTCTAAATCCTCGGCAATTTTATCCATGGCCTCCACTTCACACCTCCTTAGTTCATATTTCAATGCTTTCTCCACTTTCTTTACATTTCTTTTGTTTTCATGTGATCTATCACTCAGATAATTCTTGTACAAGTCCTTTCTCCTTTCTATTAAACTTAAAGCTTTTTCACTAATATTCTTAGCTGCAGTTCTAGCTTTCTTCCCTAATACACCTTCAGCAACTTCAAAAATTATTTTTCTAAAATTATTCCAACCATCTTCCACATTATCAAATTTTAAACTCTCAAGTTTAGTATTCAACTGTTCCTGGAAAGTTTCTCTCAAATTCTCATCCTGGAGTCTACTAACATCATAACTTCCCGCGAGGTAATTACCCTTCCGATGTTTCAGCTTTAAATTAACCCTTGACACTACTAGATGGTGATCTTTACTTTTAACATCAATAACAGCACTCCTATATACCCTAGTATCTTGTATTGTTCCTGCCGGTCTTCAATTTACTATAACATAATCAATAAGGTTTGCTGTCTTACCATCACGTGAATACCATGTTAGCTTATGAGCCATTTTATGACCAAACACCGTATTGGTTATAACTAGATTGTTATACCTACAAAATTGCAAAAGTCTGTATCCATTACTGTTTTCTTTTCCTACACCAAATTTACCTAAGCTGGGATACCATCTATCCTTATTTCTACCAACCTGGGCGTTAAAATCTCCCAGCAATAACATCATATTTCTACCTGGGACCTTGTCTATTTGCTCCTGTAACTGTAAGTAGAATTCATCTGAGTCACTAGTATCTCCATCAGTCGGTTCTACAGGGGTGTATACTACTATAACTGATACCTTGAACTTTCCAGTCATAAAATGAGCAATTAGTATTCTATTATCAATACCTTCCCAGCCTAAACAAGACTTAGCAGCTTCCTTATTCATCATGAACCCTACTCCCTGTCTATGTAACCCATCCTTCCTGCCTGCGTAAACAAATTCTATATCACCTAATTTCATGCTTCCAACCCCTGGGATATGAGTTTCTGAAACTCCTAATAGATCCAGTTCGAATCGTCTGAATTCGTTTGTCAAAATGTCGATACGATAGTCACTTTTTAATGTCGTAACATTCCAAGTTCTAATTTTCATGTTCTTTAAATCATTGAAATTTTTTTCGCCTATGGAAAAGCAATGATCCCGGATACCAGTGCAGGACGGGGATCACATATCTTCTCAAGTCTACACCAAAGTCCTTAAGCCGGCTTAGAACCGGACAGCAAGAAGTCCCTTGGACCTCCATGAATGGAGGCTTTGTGCAATCCTGGGCCCATCTTGGTCACAACATGGTTTTCAGCGCTTGGCGATGCTCTTCTATCAACAAGAGTCGAAATCCTGCACAGACAATCTCAAGCCTATTACCTCCGACTCATTATATATTCATGCCTACAAATATTATGCTACTACGGGGAGGCAACCCGTAATAGATAAATTAGCTAGGAAGAGGTTTTTCAGCCCAAAGACGCCCATCAAAACATACCAATCCCAGAAGAAGTGTCCATTAGTCAGAATCCCGTGCGAATGCTATGTCGTTTACTAGGCTATAATTTCCTCGAGGGGCGCCACTCCTCAAGTGGGAATAGAGTTGACCGCAAGGTCCCCAGTCTTGCAGGTACCCCGAAAAGGTCGAGGCAGCCCTTTGCAGAGGCCGTTGTCCATAGATCTGGATCTTACGCCCTGCCACAGTTGTCCTCCTATAGAGGATCCTCCCGCGATGGTGTTCTGCATCACCATGCAATTTAACCCATTGCTGGGAGAAGGTTTGCAACTCATGGAACTTGTGGATAAACAAGTGGGCCCTTTTGAGTTTACATTTGAGGGGCCTTCTTCCTCCTCCGCCTGTATTTATGACCCCGGGCAAGGGTGCCCCAGATTCTATTATGGACCCCCAGGGACAAGGTCCCCCCTTGGTCCATGCCTCCTATAGAGGTACCCGACATATCTGTAGAGCGTTCCCCTATCGCCACCTGCGGACATGCTGAATGGCTTGGGCGAGGCCAGATAAACGGATCACTTTTGTTTTGCAAAGGCAATAACTCAGTGACATATTTAACCTACTACTTATAAATATACATAACTCACTGACTAGGCCTATATAAGTTATATACAGAAATATATAACTCAGTGACACATTAAACCTACTACTTATAAATATGCGTAACTCACAGACTAGGCCTATGTATATTATATACAGAAATATATAACTGAGTGACATATTTAGCCTACTACTTATAAATATGGGTAACAGACTGAATAGGCATATAAGTTATATACAGAAATATATAACTCAGTGAAATATTTAGCCTACTACTTAAAATATGTGTAACTCACTGAATAGGCCTATATAAGTTATATACAGAAATATATAACTCAGTGACAAATTTAGCCTACTACTTATAAATATGTGTAACTCACTGACTAGGCCTATCTAAGTTATATACAGAAATATATAACTGAG